>JBCFYV010000286.1:0-96122 GCA_039000515.1 Timema cristinae
AGGTAGATATAACTATTCTGGTTCTTTTTCATAATGGCTCTTCAGGCTATAGGTAGATATAACTATTCTGGTTCTGCATCATAATAGCTCTTCAGGCTATAGGTAGATATAACTATTCTGGTTCTGCATCATAATGGCTCTTCAGGCTATAGGTAGATATAACTATTCTGGTTCTGCATCATAATCGCTCTTCAGGCTATAGGTAGTATATAACTATTCTGGTTCTGCATCATAATAGCTCTTCAGGCTATAGGTAGATATAACTATTCTGGTTCTGCATCATAATAGCTCTTCAGGCTATAGGTAGATATAACTATTCTGGTTCTTTTTCATAATGGCTCTTCAGGCTATAGGTAGATATAACTATTCTGGTTCTGCATCATAATGGCTCTTCAGGCTATAGGTAGATATAACTATTCTGGTTCTGCATCATAATGGCTCTTCAGGCTATAGGTAGATACAACTATTCTGGTTCTGCATCATAATGGCTGTTCAGGCTATAGGTAGATATAACTATTCTGGTTCTGCATCATAATAGCTCTTCAGGCTATAGGTAGATATAACTATTCTGGTTCTGCATCATAATGGCTCTTCAGGCTATAGGTAGATATAACTATTCTGGTTCTGCATCATAATGGCTCTTCAGGCTATAGGTAGATATAACTATTCTGGTTCTTCATCATAATGGCTCTTCAGGCTATAGGTAGATATAACTATTCTGGTTCTGCATCATAATAGCTCTTCAGGCTATAGGTAGATATAACTATTCTAGTTCTTTTTCATAATAGCTCTTCAGGCTATAGGTAGTTCTACATTATGGTGGCACTGCATCCTAGTTGCCCATAATTTTATGTGACGGACAAATAGATATGTTTATATTTAAGTGATAGTTTATTTTTAGAATTTTTTTATTAATTACTAACCATAGTTTTAAAATTAAATACGGAAAATGTAATTATATATACTTTACATATAAAATGGAACCTAAACTTGGTATTTGATAGGTTAGATTAAGAATGCACTTAATGATAGAGATTCATTTAAATATTTTTATTGGGAGACTTTGCCATTCTGTTCATAAGAACCATTATCTGTATTTTTGCTAACTTTGAAATTAAATTAACTCACTTCGGTGCCCGTATGATCTAAGGCGTTACACTCTCAATAGGGTAGACTACCGATGATGAGGTGATCAAGGTTCGATCCCGGACAGGTAAATTGAGGGTGACTTTTAATAAACGGTTTTCCTCTATCTCCCTCCACGTAAATGTTTGTACACTTTTTCTAAATTCAACATTCCTCTTTCCTATAACATTAGTTTAATTAGTATACAGGTATATAGCCCGAACATATATTAAATACGTGGTACGAAAACAAATATATTTGTATTTTTTTAAATACCATTCTTATGAAATTTGGACTCTGATAAGTTTCTATCTATCTTTTACTACCATCTTCTCTCTTCTTCCATATTATTCTTTTATATATCTACCTTTTATCTTATATCTATTTTAATCAAATGGCTTCCATATTATTATTTTATCCATCTATCTTCTATCTATATTATCTAATAAAATGAAGAGTTTTTTTATATGTTAGTATGGCTGTCACTTGCATTGAGTGATATGTACCGCACGTACAGTTCTGAAATATAAATATTAGTAGCATCTATGTACAAACATGTACGCCTAGAAGCCGGAATTTTAAAATTTGAACTTGATTTTTTTAAATTAATTAAACCTAGGCTTGAATAAATAAAATTAATAGTTTTTTTGTTGTGTTTGTATGAAGCAAAGAAAATTGTTGCCAAGGTTAACACTAGGTGCTTACTTCTCTTAGTGTGTGTTATATAATATGTTTTATTTGTTCAAACAGTTTTTTTTTTGTTTTTTTTCCCTAGAATAGTTCAGGTTAAGAGTCAGATAAACCAGAACACACTGCTATTAGGACACAAAAACAAATACCAGCTTAGTGAACTTGATAGCAATTTAATTGTTCAATAAACATTAAAGACGTAATTACATTTTGTAATAAAGTTTCTCTCACTTCGCACCCGAGGAGATATGTATATAATTAATTTTAATGTATAAAAGTTAGTTTTCAATTATTTTATCATCAATAAATAACAAAACATTTTTCTCATATCGCGTCCAACTATCCGCCTGAAATATTCACATATTTATATTAATAAAGTACGTGAGAAGGAATAATACATAATATTAGAGTAAGTTTATCCATATCTGCATGGAAGGGGGAGATAGACAAAAAATAAGATGTATCCAAAACAGAATCATAGTCCTGATTTTACCTTACTTATACAACATGAGACTGACGCCTTTATCCGTATGACCCCTGATGCATAGATTTGTATGTATTTATTTTTCTTCCGTTGAGACTCAGAACATGTTCGGGTCAGACGCTAGAATAGTATGAATTATGTAGGTAGAATTTCCAAAGAAATGTACCCACGTTTGTTTGTGGGGAAGAAGGAGAAAACTATTTTTGAGAAATTAATGTCAGTTTTACTTCTTTTTTTTTTTTAGCCACAACGTTTAACACCTGGCTAATGACTGATTAATTTAAGGGATAAGGATGTGTAAAGTAGTCTCAAGTAGGCGTAGTAGTCGTGGATAGTCAGTGGGGGCAAAGGGAGGGTGTCGTACAAAATGATTAAATTTAACCATTCTATGAATTAAATTTAACCAGTCTATGAATCAAACCTCTTCTTCCCCGTTCTTGTTAAGTCTATTGCGTGAGGGTCACAATTAATTCATAATTATTAAGGACAATGTCAAGATTTAAAAATCAATATTTTCCAGCTTCGTTGGATACATAATCTATGGCGTCACTCTCGCATTAGACTGGACTGCCGATGACGGGGAGTTCATGGGGTGTCTTCCTCCCTAAATAGTCTTCCACTCTTCTTTCAAGCAAATGCTGGTACACTTCTTATAAATGCATCATTATTTATTCTAAGCCCATTAGCGTAATAAGTACATATTCGTAGTAAGATGTGGTGCTATATAAAAAAAATGTATTTCATCTCACTTTTGTTTCAAAAGCTCGTTGAAAGTTTTGTAAATGTTTTAAAAATAAAAGTTCTATGTATTTGTGAGAGTGGTAGAAGGGTGAATTTACAACCTTTGAGAGTAATTACTCTTGTACACGAAAGCCTTAATATTATAAAACTACTTAATTAAGATAGTTCGTGATTGCTTTATGGTTTGCGCACGTAATTTAAAATCTTATAGAAGGTAATGCGAGATATCTTTAGTGTTTACAGCAGCTAATATATTATAACTATTATTTTTTTATCAGCTAGGCCTATATTTAGTATACATTTCTACATATTATAATATTCGGCAAAAATTTGAAAAATTTTCATGAGAATAACTGAATCTAACGAGGACTCTGCCTATCTCTTAAGTGATAGAGATTCCTTGTCGATTTTAATCTCCTTGAACAAGGGTCCTTAACATTTATACTATCACATACCCCCATACCCGTATACCCCTATACCCCGTTCGCCAGACTGTCAAAACATCATGAACAGCAGTCCTATAAAGTACCCTTATGAATTTAAGAGATGTCAATAGAATGTTTTTTATTTGCATATGGATATTTAGGCGCAGAACAGATTAAAGGAATTAATAAGGATTTTATCATGTTTATTTAAAGAAATTAATGATACGCTGCACCGAACAAACTTTCTCTCTTTCTTTTTATTTTTAAATATATTATTATTAGCACCGCGTCTTACTACCCGTTCGGGTTATACGCCCTTACGCTAATGTGTAATGGTAGGGTGATTGTGAGATGAAATGGAGGACCTACAGTTTAACGTGGAATCCGAACCACGGTGGAGACCTGGCATTCCTCACATTCACAAGATGTCTTGTCAGAGGTGAAGGAAGGGTTTGGTAATCAGATAAATCTTTGCCGGGACAGAGGATTGAACCCCGGCCGCCAGCATAGAAGTCTGACACCTTACCCCTAGACCACCAGGTCACCCTTTTAAATATACATTTTACTAAAAACTTGTAAGACTTGTGAAACGAAATAGTAGGTATATTATATTGTTGTAGAAACATTACACCAAAGATCATAAATCAAATAATATGCACTGTTATTTACTTACTCTATGGCATTAGGAACTAGGGATACTGTTACAGAAAAATTGAGAAAAGAGAAACATCTTTGTCCACCAAAGAGCATGAGAATCAAATTAATTTTCAAAGGCTTGAATTAAAAAGTGTAATATATATTGCTTTTAACTCAGAAACTATTGGTTTTATAAAAATATTTCAAATAAAAGTGTGTAGTTTTGATAGTACTTAAACTTTACAATGATAAGATATTTTGTATTTCAAATAGTTGTGGGGAAATGATAAAAACTAGAAATTTCTTCTATTTTAAGCACCCTTGAAGTAATATTCATGAGAAAATTAGAATTGCCAACGTGTTTATAATAGGAAGTGTCTAGATATAAAATTTAATAAAAATCGTTTTGGTAAATTTAACATTTTCTCTTTTTTTCCCTTCAGTAAACTACTCTTAAATTAGGGTCAGGTATCTAATTCCAAAAAACCCTCACGGGGACCTTATGAACACCCAAGATACTAAGTTATAGCCCAATCTACAAAATTATTTTGATTCTACTCCGAGGGGAAGATAGAAAGCATTGCGAAAATAGGGGGTCATGAAACGTAGGCCTAAATATTTTTAGTCAAAATTCCAAGTTCAATTTTTTTTAAGATCACAATAATTTCTCTCTGAGCTGTCGAAAGAAAATAAAAGGCTTTTAACAAATAATCAATCTGTTTTGTTGAGTGTGATAATTTATTCTAATCCAACAGCTTTTTTTTTACACGCTTTGATGGCCACATGGCTAAATGCACTAATCTCGCAATATATTAGACTTCTGATGATAGGGAGATCATGGTTCGATCCCGGTTGGGTGTACTGAGGTAGTTTTACTTAATTGTTACTCACTCTCCAGGCAAATGAGGGTATATTTCCTCTGAATTCAACCCTCCTCATTCCTAGCTCATTATTAAGATAATTAAATAAGCGTATAACCCAAATGAATAGTAAGACGCAATGCAAAATAAACTTTTTTTCAAAAATAGCTAAAAATGTAATTACTTAATTCCCTGGAATGCCAGGCCTCCACCGTGGTTCGGATTCCACGTTAAACTGTAGGTCCTTCATTTCATCTCACAATCACCCTACCATTACACATTAGCGTAAGTGCGTATAACCCGAACGGGTAGTAAGACGCGGTGCTAATAATAATAATACTAATAATAATAATAATAATAATAATAATAATATATAATAATAATAATAATAATAATAATTATAATAATTATAATAATAATAATACTTAATTCCCATCGCGTTGTTAAGAACCGGTTTTATAAAAAGGCTAAGGGACTTAAATAATTTGGAGTTTTTGGAACCGTTTAATCAGCTAAGCTATAGACATTTGAATGATCTATGAAACTATTCAAATAATAATATTTTAAAATCTATTTCATATATATTTTACATGGCTTGATTTCGATCAATTCTCATTTATGTCAAATTAAGAAAAGACAAAAAAAAATCTGTTCTTTAAATTTCTTCCCATCCGACGCAAGCCACAGCAGAGACGAGCAGTATGTTTATTTAAAATCAGAAGCAGCAAGATGTTTGATATTTACAAGCGATCATTGTCAAACATTATAACGATGACGTCACTACAGTTTCCACTGAGTCACAGAATTCAACCTCGCGAGGTTGTGGAATATCCCTCTAGGCAAAAACACTCATCATAGCTTGTGAGGATTAAGGTATCGATATAATTGAATAGTTAGCAGTATGGTTACTAAACTAGACTACTAACCGTGGTTAGTAGTTACCTAGAGGGTGGATAGTCCTTAGGAAATATCCCAGATGACCGATTTAACTTGGGCTGCCCCAACCACATAATTTTAATTTTATTTATTTGAGTTATTTTACATACACTTTCCGAACCGACTGATTATATCAGTAAATTACTTATAAGCTAACTTAAATCTATCATCACTTTTAAAGGGGAAACCCATATTTAACCAATGATAAGTATTTCAGCAATGCCAGAAATTGAACCCAGGATTTTTAACTCAACAAACACGCTACCTATTGAACTAAACTGTCAGACTTCAACAACTTAAACATAAACGTAAAATACCTATTCAATTCTAAATGATCGTTATCATTAAATTTTAATAAAAACAAACTACCTACTTCGGTGGCCGTTTGCTATAAAGAGTCAAGCTCACAATAGACTAGACTGGATATCACCACTGAGGGAACTGCAAGGTTACTATTGAGAAATAGCGTTGTCACTATCTTGTTTTTGAATGGTCATGGTTTTTACTAAATGGTTTTACACTCTCCTTCCACTTGAATGAGGGTGTACTTTCTCTGAATATAATCTTACTCTTCCCTAAAATCACTATCGTGATTAGGCTACATTAGCGCAAAGCCTGAACGGGTAGTAAGAGGCAGTTCTGAATATATATATATGAATTGGGAATGCCAGGCCGCCACCGTGGTTCGGATTCCGCGTTAAACTGTAGGTCCTTCATTTCATCTCACAATCACCCCACCATTACAAATTAGCGTAAGTGCGTATAACCCGAACGTATAGTAAGACGCGGTGCTAATAATAATAATAATATATGAATTACCCGGACGGGTTGAAAGATGTAATGAGAAAAAAAGGCTTCGTATTCAATTCAATAAAGAAATTTAAAAAAAAAAGAATGTTTTCAATTATCAAATAATGTTAGCAAAATTAAACTAATAAATATTCTATGCGTATTTAAATGTTAATGTTTTTACTCTTGTTCTGTGTATGGTCAATGTTTCAAAAAAAATGGGCCTGTGGGTATAAACATTTTTTAAATGTATATTGAATTAATTACTCATGTAAGAAATAACTTATTCGAAACTAAAAGTAACCTTCTAAAAGCTGTAGTATTAGTAGAGTCAAATTTTCATAGGAAGGACTTTATATAAGCTCTGGCAAAACTAATAGATACTCTATATTTTTATGTAGTCATACGTCATGTTTTGTGACCTGTAGCTGTCAGTTTAATTATATATTATCAATGCCAACACAAATAATAAAATAAAATGATAATTCTTACTTCCTCTCGACACCTCTGAGAGAAAGTATTGTGATCGTAAAAAAAAATCTAACTGGAGATTTTGATAGTTATTAATGTCGAGATTTCATGACCCCCAAAAACCAAAAAATTTGTTTACGTAATGCAGTCTGTCTGTACCTTGGTCTATGTCTGAAACTGTTTTACCGATTTGGATCAAATTTGGTATCTGAGGTTTTCTTAAGGTCCCCACGAGGGGTTATTGGAATTAAACATCCAACCCTAAAATTAAAAGTAGTTTAATGAAGGGCAAAAAGAGAAAACATCGGTTTATCAGAATTCGCCTTTAACGATTTTGATTAAATTTTAGATTTAGACACTGGATACTATTATAAACAAGATGGCGATTCTCATTTTCTTATAAAAATTACTTTAATGATACTTTACGTGAGGGAAATTTTCTGATCTTCATAATTTCTCCGCAAATATTTGAGATACAAAATATCCTTTCATTGTTAAATTGTAGTGCTATTAAAGATTTTAAAAATATATTTGTATAAAACCGATAGTTTCTGAGCTATAAGCAAATGAATATAATTTTTATTTAAATTGTTTATTTTCATAAATCTTACGATATCTTAGCAAATGTATATTTTTTAAACAAAAGTGAGAGAAAGTCTATACGGTGCACCGTACCATTTATTTTCCCCGGAAAGACAAGTTTATATTTCCCAAAAGGCCCTTCCTATGAATATTGGACTGTATGTGGTGATTTACAATGGTCCAACACAGAAGTGACATTCAGTTGGCTACACTGTAGTTAGTAACAATGCGCTATTGTTAATCACTGGCCCAATTGCGAGTGGCATTGTGCTTACAGGTGAATACAATATACAGACACCGTCCGTGCCTTTGTCCTACGCTGACAAACCTCACGCTCTGATACCACTTCATATAAAGCTGAATTCACACGTACGCTGAAATTTGAAAGCAGTAAGTCTGCATCTATTAGTGGTGCAACTGTTCACACAAAATGTTGGGAATCTTAGTTTACCCATGATGCATTGAAACATCAAACACAAAAACGTAAATATTACAATCAGTACAAGTTACTGTATTTAAAATAAAATTAGATTTTTACTTACTGCCCGGGTTTGATTTTATCATCGATAAACCTTATGGCTTCCAATAAATTGTCATTTTTAAATCATCACTTTTGAAATACGCCATCTTGAGATTGTGCTGTGTTTATAAATAGCGCATGTTTGAAAGTTTGCGCATGCGCTGATCGGGTCTTCTTGACCGGCTTTCTGCAGAAGCACTGGAAAAATTGAAATTATCTCTACTAGAGCAGTTTTGGGCTACGCTGGCGACGCGGACTTCTTGTGATTGGATTAGAGCTGTCACGTGATTAAATATCAGCACCGCTCGCGTTATACAACGAAAGTGTGAATCCACAGTAAGCTGTCAGGGATGCCAAGAGTTTAGAGGTGTCCTTGTTACAAGCCCGTGAGGGGTGGTAAAAATTAGCCTTAGCCCTATTTTTTTTATTAGAAACCCACTTTCTACCACCAAAATTGATTGAAAGTCATTAAAGTATATTATTTTAAAAATTCATATAATTTTATCATTATAAAATATATATAAAATTTATCAAAATATTCCAATAACACTTTCTTATAGATGATTGTATAGTTTATCTTTACATAACTAATTAGTAATTACCAGACTGAAATTGTAGATAAAATTGTAATAATTTATAACCGTCATTGAAGCAAAATGAATTTCCAATCTTTTATTCAAAGTAACAACACACTTAAGTAATCACACCGTCTAAAAATTATTTGCTGGATTACCGAAGACGAGGAGATTGTGGTTCGAATCCCAGCAGAGTGTACTGAAAGTGTTTTTTTCCCCTAAATTACTTCTCACTTTCTATTCAATAAATGAGGGATACACTTCCTTTAAATTTTACCCTCCACATCACTACAGCTTTGGCGTGGTTTATAAATATATATATATATATAAATATAAATATATATATATATATATATATATATACACTCGCATCTGTAGGTACGTGGGATTAACGTTGAGCTCATATTTTATAGTTTATTGATGTCGGTGATTTATGGAATCAAATTCTGTCTTCGGTGTAAAATGTGTTTTTTTTAAACTAAATGGTTTCCCACTCCCCTTTCATGCAAATTTGGGTGCATTCCTCCTTAGTGCACAAAGTTTTACTATCCATTCGGGCTGTTCATTGTTAGGATTGAGAAAGATATAATTTAGAGGAAATTAAACCACATTTTGGTGGAGATATTTTTCCTATTTTTATCCTCCATACCCATTACCGAAATATTTAACATTTACTCTATTTTTTTAAGATACTGATAACACAACCTACGGACTAACTTAACTCTCTAACAAACTTAGCCCAGTCCTCCTGTCATAATTTAAACACTTTTAAAGGGTTAAGACTTAATTCGACCAAATATAATTTTTTACAACTTAGCTGGGATTTGAACCTGAGATGCTTAACTAAATATATTACCCCAAACCCTCTCACTGGTAGACACGTACATAAAGGCGTAAGTTTAGTCCCATCTGGTTTTCTGGTGACAAAATCACGCACGCTTTAAGGTGGGTTTTTTTTTACTAAATGGTTTCCCACTCTGCTGCCATGCAAATGCATGTACATTTCATCTCAAATTCTAACTAATATTTTCATCCTATTAATTTAAATATGTGGAATTTGCGGATAGCCTGTGCGTGTTGAGCACAAAAATACACTTGTGAGCTAAGTCGTTAAATCTCTCTTGTGTTAACGACATCCCAATAAAATAAAGACTATTTTGAAATTTGACGCTCTGAAACCAATTATAATTCGAACAAAGTTTGTATAGTTTGACCTTCAAATTGTGTGTATCCGTGCGCATGCGCAACTAAACTCCCGCGCGCAACTACCGGACTTGGACTCATTCCAAGACTGTTCACACAACAATAACATCTTATTGTACAAATAAAACTTAAGTAATGACTGTTCAGCTTAGGAATTGTTTTCTAAAAGGCCTTTTTCCTTACTAGATATATAATATATAGTAGGATATTGTTAAGAAAAAAGACCTTTCAGAGAGTAATTCCTACCGTGAATAAAGTTTAGTGAAGTCTACTAGAGTTTACTTTGTATAGCAGACATTCTCTTTAACGGGTGCTGCAAAAGTGAAGAATTTAATTAAAGAAACAATTTGTCAAAGAACATAGAGAACATAGATGGTATTATCTGTGCCGTTAAGTTTTTTGTGTCAACTACAGAATGTTCTTTTCATGAAAACTTTACGACTTGTAATAATAAAATTAATCTATTTTTTTAATTGGTTCCTTTTGTAAATTGAACTAGATTTGACTGTAATTTAAAAGGTGTTGAGCCTATCTATCTATATTACATTTGTAATATTTTTGGGGTAGAAACCACCGGTAAATAAACATTGTTGCGAATATTTTCAATTATTTTTGTTGCAAGCGCTCATATAATAAAACATAATACCAATGAAGCTATAATTAGTTATTAGTATAATCTCAATAAAGCTCAATACACCTATGGTAGTAGTTTTTATTACAATGATAAATATGTTTGGATAACTTATGAGTGGCCTAACCCTCATTCTACTAACGGACCTTGTGTACCAAAATAGTTCAGTGTCTCGACCTCTCGGTGATGACAAACTGGATCGATTGAAGACTGTCTTTCCTCGGGGTCTAGAAGAGGCTTAGTTCGATTTAAATGCAAGGCTTGATATAATTTTTTTATTAAAGGTTATTCCTGTTATTCAGATATATTAATTTCAATTTGTATGCTAGGTTTGGTCTTTTATGGCTACTAATTTTTAATTCATTTTAAGAAGCCTGTGTTTAAAATATTGTCACGTTTAAGACACAAATAAAAGAAATTAGAAAATTCTATAGGATTAGCACACTTTTATTACAGATTTGGTTATAATTAAGAGAAAGTTGTTTTTTTTCCATATACTTACTATCCGTCTGGGTTATCCACAAATATACAGGTTAATTAAATTATAATTTAGATTGAGTGTCCAAAATTTGATAAAGAGAGAGATTTTAGAAAAATGTAGTAAGAAAAAACCTTAAACAACCAAGCTGAGAATCAAATCCAGACATCGTTAATATTAGCAAACCTGACATGAGGTTTTATATATAAGTGCTTGTCTCGCCCAACAAATATATACTAACTTTGGTAGGTTATACGCAATACAGCTCAAACCAGGCGTCACATATTGCAGTGTTCTGTATTCTACAATTTTGTTTTAAATCAGTGAGGTGAGGGGTAAGGTGTCAGACTTCTGTGCTGGCGGCCGGGGTTCAATCCTCGGTCCCGGCAAAGATTTATCTGATTGTCAAGCCCTTCCTTCACCTCTGACAAGACATCTTGTGAATGTGGGGAATGCCAAGCCTCCACCGTGGTTCGGATTCCACGTTAAACTGTATGTCCTTCATTTCATCTCACAATCACCCTACCATTACACATTAGCGTAAGTGCGTATAACCCGAACGGGTAGTAAGATGCGGTGCTAATAATAATAATAATAATAATAATAATAATAATAATAATAATAATATAATAATTTAATCAGTGGAATTGAGAACAGTGAAACCAAATCACAAGATTAAAAAAAAAAAAATTATTATTATAGAAATAAAAAAACTATTAAGCTGATACAAATCTCGTTGTTGTCAATAAAGAACTTATAAACCGTAGTATCTGAATTCCCGTTTAAGGATCGTAAGACTTACTACTAAGGTAGGGTGGGAAGGAAAAAGTTGCCTGATTGGAGATAACGAAGCTATTTTGCGAAGCGGTTTGCATTTTCGCTTGACGCATCTAAGCAGTTAAAGCACTATCCCACTGATGTACGAAACATAATGAAATGGAAGAAAGAAATTGAGCAGTTCACCATGCTAAGCCTCTCGTTTATCTATTGATAACCTTTTCCCTCTTCTTCTTACGAATTACACTATAAAATTAGCTCCTTGAAAACATTGAGTTTCTTTTAAAAGTTACCCTTTTTGTTATTTCCTATTTTAAATAAGACATATTATACCACGGACTTTTTTAGTATACATCCTGGCAGGAAGACTCCTACAAACCATCTTCGTGACCAAACCAAGTAACTTAAGTTTTAGATGATTTATATATTTTTAAAAATACGTTTATAATCAAAATTACTTCAAGATAAAAAAAAAAATGTTGTGAAACTGTAGGATTATTTCAGGTTTTTATTTCATCGCTATGTATTTAAAACTCGCTGAATAAAATGTATAATCACTAACACGGGAAAATCTATCTTGACGTACCATGACGTCACAGATAGTCAACATCCTTAATATAAATGTTCACACAGTTTTTTTTTTTTTTAACAAAGAAACGTTTTAACAAAAATAGAATATGGATTTAGTTTTATCTTCCACACCATGGGTTCCCAAACTTTTTGAGACTGCACTGCACTTCCCATATCAGATTTTCCGCACGACGTCTATTTCCTCAATAATTTTTTTTAAAAAAGACTGAATTCTATTTGGTGGCTTTTTTTTTTTTTAAGAAAATTGTCAGTAAACTAGTTTGGATTATTTAAAAATACAAAATTATATAACTGAATGAGAAGGAATTATAGTAAACATATTTTTGTTGTACATGATCTATACTTATAAAATAACATGTCCTGATTGATTGACTGACTGACTGACTGGCTGATTCATCATCGCCGAGCGCAAACTATCAAGGCTACAAACATGAAATTCGGACTGTATATTCATTTGTTATGTAGGCACCCACTAAGAAAGGGTTTTAGAAAATTCCACCCCAAAAGGGTCAAAATAGGGGATGATAATATGTATGAAAGTCCGTCATTTTGAAAGTTACATAAACAAAATTTTGTATTTCGGTTATTGACGTAAAACAAATAAATACGTGTTTCAGGAATTTTGGAAATTTTATTTAATAAGGGATGAAAAAGGGGGTGAAAGTTTGTATCGGACCTGCATTATTTTTGATCTGAGGTCAAGTTATGGTCATCAACGTAACGTAATATTTTTAATTAATCTGTAAATACATATGTATATTTTCGTATTTGTATATAATCAACTTCCACGCGAGCAAAGCCGCGGGCAACAGCTATCTAGTATTCTAATTAATATGTACAATTTGTTCATAATGGCGAAACATGGGTTTTTCTCATATGATTTATTCTAATCTTTAAAATATGTGATGCTCCGGACAAAGACCACCGACGCCTCAGTGTGTCGCGACGCACAGTTTGGGAGCCCCTGTTTTAACCGGTGGTTTCAACAGTTCCTGAGTAGTGTTGATGTCCATTACGGAATTGGGTCAAGACTTACTATCTTAATTTATAAAATGTTTAATTTTAAACACCACTACGATCATGACAAACATGTGATAACTGTTGATAGTGATATGTGTAGGAAATTAAAATAAACGTATCAACAATCCAAAAGAGTTTTAAAAAATACAAATATATATATGTATGTTATCAAAATGTATATTATATAACTATAGTATAAGTGTTATTCTATAAAATTAATCACATCTATCACCCGATTCAGTGGCCATGTGGTCTAACGCGCTAATCTCGTGTTGAACCAAACTACCGAAGATGGGAAGATTGGGGTTCAAACCTGGTCAGGTGAAGTGAGGGTGGTTTTTCCTAAATGATTTTTCACTCTCCCTTCACGAAAATGTGGGTGCATTTTCTCTCAGATAAACATTCCTAATCTTTAACCCATTAGTGCAATTAGTATATAGGCGTATAACCTGAACAGGCAGTAAGATTTTATGCTAAGAAAAAATCTTCAATAAAAAAAAAGTAACAACTGATCACATGAGCACCTTATGAACACGTGAACGCAGAAAAAGTGACATTTCTAGTAGTCCTTCCTATAAAAATTGGACTGTACCAGAATTTCCTGTTCCGCGTGTTGCAGGTGGTCACGACCATTCCTCCTGGGGCTCCCACGTGATTCATCCCACGGAGGCGAGTGACGCAGACCATCACCGCCACATCCATGAGCAGTGACGTCACGCCACGCCCCTAGTGACGTCATCGGGTCTAGTCTTTCAGCAACCGTCCTTTCGTATCCACACGGCATACATTGTGACTGTACGCACGGTCCAGAAAATGATTTATCAAAACTTTAATTTGAGATTGATTTTTTTTAAAACGTGTGTCAGTGAGATATTAAACCGTCTTTAGAGTGACGTTAATATTTTATCTCAATCTTTGATCAAATCAATATAAAAGAGATTGATATATTTTATTAATGAAACACAATATTTGATATTTTCTTACTTTTAAATAGGAATTGTTTTACTTGCTTTTGATAGCACTATACGCTTTGTTATTGGTCAAAAAATTATGAGCTAGTTGTTGTCATGTTATACGTGCATGTTTCACGTAAACCTAGTTTAGAATTCTCCTGAATCATTAACGAGAATTTACTTAATTCTGACAAATCATAAACGTCTGTAGCAAAGTCATCTAACGTCTGTTGGTGAATAGAGTGGCAACTTCTGTGGAAAGATTATTGTGGTCAGCATAATGAACCCTCCGGCCGTTAATTTCAGTTTTCTAGACGGTAGTTGACCCATGTTCCAGATCCACTGCTTCTTAGAAAAATCTGTAAGATCCGGGGATAGAATCCATAACAGCTAAGTATGTAGAGAGGAACTTTAATCACTAGACCATAGAGATGATCAAATCACTCACAGAACAAAATCATTTGAGCGAATTTTTTTTATTCTGAGCGTACAAAATGCAGTCATAGTTAGTAAATTACCTTCAATTTTAACACGATAATCAAAATAACGATTTTGTTTCAAATTATGACAATATAACATCTAAATATAAAGTTTGAAAAAACTATCAAACAATTTCAGCTGTTTATTATTATTATTATTATTATTATTTATTATTATTATTATTATTATTATATTATTATTATTATTATTATTATTATTATTATTATTATTATTATTATTATTATTATTATTATTATTATTATTATTATTATTATTATTATTATTATTATTATTATTATTATTATTATTATATTATTATTATTATTATTATTATTATTATTATTATTATTATTATTATTATTATTATTATTATTATTATTATTATTATTATTATTATTATTATTATTATTATTATTATTATTATTATTATTATTATTATTATTATTATTATTATTATTATTATTATTATTATTATTATTATTATTATTATTATTATTATTATTATTATTATTATTATTATTATTATTATTATTATTATTATTATTATTATTATTATTATTATTATTATTATTATTATTATTATTATTATTATTATTATTATTATTATTAGCACCGCGTTTTACTACCCGTTCGGGTTCTACGCACTTACGCTAATGTGTAATGGTAGGGTGATTGTGAGATGAAATGGAGGACCTACAGTTTAACGTGGAATCCGAACCACGGTGGAGGCCTGGCATTCCCCACATTCACAAGATGTCTTGTCAGAGGTGAAGGAAGGGTTTGGTAATCAGATAAATCTGTGCTGGGACCGAGGATTGAACCCCGGCCGCCAGCACAGAAGTCTGACACCTTACCCCTAG
This sequence comes from Timema cristinae, assembly GCA_039000515.1. Lineage (NCBI taxonomy): Eukaryota > Metazoa > Arthropoda > Insecta > Phasmatodea > Timematidae > Timema > Timema cristinae. Next base: position 15,828 of record JBCFYV010000286.1, read on the forward strand.
ACCACCAGGTCACCAATTTTAGCTGTAAACTTGCACATATATAGCTAGACATGAGGATAGACATATTTTTTAAACTCTATTGAGTTCAAGGGCATATACAACGTAAGGATTCAAAATAATCTATAAAGTGAAAATGTTCGTAAACATAATACTTTATCAATGTAAAATAAAGTACAACCCTACAGGCCTAATCTCAATAGAAGAACCATGTACAGTGCGAAACCTGAAAATCTCTACAGTCTTATATAAAATCAAAGCCATGATCAGGATATAATTAACATTCACGTAACATAGCATTGTTGACCTTGGTGGCCTTGGGTTAAAATACTAGCCTCATGACCCGATGTACTTGGGTTCAAACTCAACTGGGGTTTATGGGATCTTTCTTGGGTGATAACATTCCGTAGCGCAACTTCCTTTGAAGGGGAGGTAAATCCGCCCGGTCCCGTGTCGATTGATCTACAGTAGCCCCGTAGCTTCTTTGGTGCTTACTTCTGATAGTCAACATTTTGGTATATACCTACATTTTGACTGTCAGAAGTGACAGCTCTTAAGCATATGTTTTTGCAAATCATATGGTTCAGCGTAAGGATACATAATTTGGTCTGGTAACTTTTTAAGCCATCAGCTGTCAGTTGTGAGCTGTCAGTCAACACCAAAGAAGCGATGGGGCTACTGTATGTAAGAGAACCCTTAAAGGTGTGTGAAAATACTTTACCCACAAAACGGGCAGGTTATTTCATTCTCGCTCATAGAAATTCTGGTGTGGTGATATAATCGGTCAGTTAAATTCAAAAGACTCGCCTCGGTGGCGTAGTTGGCTAACGCGCTAGTCTTGTTGAGCTTGACCGCCGAGGACGGGGAGATCGAGGTTCGAATCTCGGTCAGGTGAACTGGGGGTGGTTTTTCCTAAATGGTTTTCCACTCTCCCTCCACGCAAATTTGGATTCACTTCCTCTAATTCAACCTTCCCAATTAAATAGCGTAATTAGTACTTAAAGCGTATAACCCGAACGGGTAGTAAGACGTGGTGCTAAATAATAAATAAAATAATAAAATAAATTCCAAATATATATATATATATATATATATATATATATATATATATATATATATATATATAACATTCTCTTGAGGCTCGCGTAGCGAAAAGAAACACAGTGTGTGGTCAGAATGTAAGTATAGAAATGGGACATCTGGATAAATAGCACAATACATTTCTAAATTTTTTTAAACCGACTCTTCAATAAAATATAACTCAAGTAGTTAAGTTTGATTAATATTCAAACAAAAGTTTTGATAATTCGGCGGATGTAACTAAGACTCGTATTAGCTACCTAAAATATTACTATATATTATTATTATTATTAGCACCGCGTCTTACTACCCGTTCGGGTTGTACGCACTTACGCTAATGTGTAATGGTAGGGTGATTGTGAGATGAAATGGAGGACCTACAGTTTAACGTGGGATACGAACCACGGTGGCGGCCTGGTATTCCACACATTCACAAGTTGTGATTAATACACGTCTTGTAAGAGGAGAAGGAAAGGTTTGGTAATCAGATAAATTTGTGCCGGGACAGAGGATTGAACCCCGGACCCCAGCACAGAAGTCCGACACTCTACCCCTAGACCACCAGTTCACCCAATTGCTATATGGAATAGCATGGATAAAATAAGCGTATTTGTGAGTTAAAGAACACTTGAGTCACATTTTACAATAAACAAAACGGACTAACAGAATTGGCGAGAAACTAACGACTATACACGATACAATGACTGTACATAAGGAACTGACACTCTGGATAAAACATTTCCTAGACAATTACAAAAAAAACTTAAATCGTGTTACGAGCACGGATAATACGGAACCTCTTATAGCTGTGGCTCGGATAATCGGGTCTCGGATGGACGTGAATATGAGAGCTAGCATCTGGGTATTCTGGACTTAGAAAGTTGGAGCTAGTATAGTCAATACTCGGATAATAGGGACACGGAAAAGTGGGAACTGACTAATTGGGACTCTGATATCTGGTGCTAATAATAGATAATAAAGACTCTGATAGTTGGGACTAATTTAATTGCAATGAAAGCTTAATGAGTTTATAGCATATGGTGCGATGCGAGAAGAAACCGCAACGTGTTGTCGGTTGCGAGACGCATACAAACCAACTATTCCCAAAAGAAGACGTCTGCTCACCATAAACAAGCAATTGAAGTACTAAATATCTGTGATGCGGTTTCTCGTAGCGTGATTGGCTGGTAGAAACAAGTTAACGTCACGTACACGTTAAATTAAACGCATAGTGATGGCTTCCAACTTAAAAAGACAAGAAGCGTTAAGTTGATCGTGATCCCGGCATTAGAAGGTGTGTAACGGCGCCATTTTAAATCTCTAAATCGCAACCAAGAACAACAATATGTATCAACGACCAACACATATTAATTATTTATTTTATCTTTATTTCACACAACATGTAAATGAACCTAGTTTATTTGTATACAATCATAAAAAAAATTCTTCACACAATAATGTTATTTATTCAATTATTTTTATGCAAATATATGTTTGAGCTATTTTGAATAAAATGTTTATATATGTTTTCCGTTATTTCACTTATTTTTTAATATAGTGTACTTTTTTATAGGTATCATCTGAGTTTTATTCTTAAGCTATAATAAATTATGGTCCTTGATGCTTTTTTATAAGACTGTTTTGACTGGTCTCCATTTTATTGGGATGGGAGCACACACACATCTTCTAACTCTTTATTAAGAAAATATTTTTACATCTATTACTGTTTTCAGCCTGTGGCCTGGGTCAGTTTTTTATTCACGCCATATATTTCCCACCACCAGCTTGATAGACCTGTCGTAGCTTCATATGCCTTAATACTCTTATAGGACAGACACAACATCCAGTCCCCAAATGTTAAATCATCACTGTGAAATGGTAAACTCACATTTCAACAAAGATACATTTTTCATCCGTGCCGGAAATCGAACACCGGACCCCAATAAACATATACGCTACCGACTGAGCTCAAGTGTCTGATTTCTTTAATACGAAAATATGTATATTATTGTCAGACTCAATATCGACCTATTTTATGGGCCTTAATTTACAAATGTGGATTTTTTTTTAAATGGAAACATGTTGAACAGAAGATATGCAACTGCTATTAAAATTACAACCATTTTTGCCGGAAGTCAAAAAGGTCAACCCCCCCCCCCCTCCATTTACCCTGGACGTATCCCCAGAACCACTGGGATTATGGGACCCATCTTTGGGTGCAAAGGAAAAATTACTCTACTCTTTTCCAGCCCCCTTCCCAGACGAATAATTGGAATAGCTGGGTAGGGGACCCATCTTCAGTTGAGGGTTACCTGTCATTTAATTAATGGAATTTTCGTTTAGCTCATAAATATCGTATGGAAATATATATTTCATGTGTAAGAATCTATACTAATATTATAAAGAGGAAAGATTTGATTTTTGTTTTTTATTTGTAATAGATAAACTCAAAAACTACTGGACCAATTTAAAAAATTCTTTCACCAATATAAAGCTACATTATCAGCGAGTAACAGAGGATATATTTTATTTTGAAAATTTAATTTGTTCCTCATAAAAATTTCAATAAATTATTATATAGTCGTTGGAAAAGAAAAAGTTGTTGAAGGGAAAGTGTGATTGGTGAAGGGGGGGAGGGGAGGTAGGAGTGAGGAAATAGGAATGAGATGAAAATAGGAGGGAGGATAAAAAGAGGGAGGGGGCTACACAGTGATGGTAGAACTGTATTTAAAAAAAAGTTTTGTTTTTATATTGACATGATGGATGATTTGAAGCTTTGTTTTACAGGATTATTTACAATATTTTTTTACAGGGAAGGGGGCTAGTTTATTTTAAAATATTTATTATTGCGACTGAATGATCAACAAGGCCAACGCCATTGCCTTCAATTAGCTGTAATTATAATATTAAAAAGTGTAATAAGAATAGAGAGGGCCTTGGAATCTTTATGGTAAGTTTACTTCTTTATTTAATTTATTCATGTAGTGTTTGTTGTATATGAAGATACTGAAAATGTCTACACTTACCGTTGATTGAGTTTCATGGAACTTTGCGCAGTGGCAAAACAGTATGTACGCATGCACATAGCCATGGGGGCAGTGGGGGGGGGGGATCAGGATAGTAATAATAAAATAGCCTTTATTTATCTGGCAAGGTTAAGGCGTTAGCCTTCTCTTCCACTTAGTGTATGTTGTATTCAACACTGGCTATCACATTTATTGAAATACAATTTAATAAAAAATATTCAAATAAGTTGAAAAATATTCGCACGCTCCTTCACACACTCATTTAAAGCTCAAGTAATTTCAAGAACTCAGCTTAGCTTGTTATACAAGATAAATTGCTTAACCGCGCACTTTAAGGGGAGTCTAGATGTTAGGTGAAGAGTTGAGCTATCTAATTTGTTCCAAACCTGTGAACACCAGACTAAACTGGGCGCCATGTTGAGAACGTGTGGCCTACCATAACACTTTGCTGGCGACTATGCAAATATGATCTCATCCACTGTATATTGCCTGGAGGAAATTAAATAATGCATGCAATTTTGCTAATAGCATATTAAAATCCACAGTATTAGAAGCTTTTGAAAAATCTAATAATATAAGAAGTGTTAGTCAATCCATGGCTAGTCTGATGTCGTATGTGACATTTATCAATGCAGTACATGTACTATGATGTGATCTGAATCCTGATTGATAGGCAGTTAACAAATTGTGTTTGTTAATGTGTCGGTAAATTTGTTGATGAACAAAGAATCCTAGTGCCTTAGAAAGGGATGGAAGTATACTTATAGGTCTAAAGTTATGTAAATCCTTTACTAGTCCCATTATAGGTACTGGCGTAGTAAGTGCAAGTTTCCACATTGCTGGATACTGTCCGGTCATGAGTGAGAAGTTTAATAAGTCAGTTCTTGTTGATATAACATTTCTTAAAATTGTTTGTATTAGCAAGATTGAAATTTTGTCTCTTCCCTGTGCTTTCTATTTTATTCTCATTATTGATTTGTAAACCTCATGATGAGTCAAATGTGCAAAGTAAAAAGTACTGTCATCATTATAGTCACTATTAATATTACTTGCATTGGAGGCATAAATATCGCTTATAGTTTGTATTCTAGCTATCTTGTTAGTTAAATTAGGAATGTGAAGAAACTCTTCATTTAATTTTTTGGGACTGATGTGAATATGATTGGTTTTGGGTAGGGTAGGAACCACTCCCATCCTCCGCAGTTCCCCCCCATAGTTTTTTGGGTGTTCTGATAGTATTAGAGAGTGAAAGGGAAAAGTACATTTTAGTATTCCTAATGGCCTGGGTACATTTATCACGCAGACGTTTATACTTCTCAAAATTTATGTTGCCTGTAAGTGGCTTGATTTTCGATTCTTGTTTAAATTTCACATATGCTTGGTCACGTCTCCTCATCAATAACCTAATGTCGTTAATCATCCAAGGCACAGGGGGTCTACTAACACGTCGAGTTTTTACTGGTGCATGTTTATCGTACAAGTCAAGGATCATATCATTAAAAATATGTAACTTGTCATCAATGTTGACCAGGTACCAGGGCATGGATTGAGCGTCAGCATTCAGTTTGTCTGTATCAATGGATTTAATGTCAAGATATGTGATCACCTTAGGTGCAATTTTAGCCACATACTATTGAGTAGGAGAGGTAAACATGATCATGATGCGAAATTCCGGGGACCGTGACTTGTCCAGAAGTGATCAATTTATTAGAGCTTGAAGTATATATATGATCAATCCACGTATGCAAGGTCGCAGTACGATATGTTGCGTCTAAGTGACATGGCGTCATATTGTATGAAGAAAGTTAATAAAATCAGTAATTGCGAGGTTTCATTGTTGCTACTAAGTAAGTTCACGTTAAAATCACCCATTACGATGATTATATGTCCATATTTGTGCATGTGCTCAGTGAAGTCAGTCTCAAAAAGCAGTAACTTGACCAACTGGAGGTGGCTGGTACACTACAGATAATATAAGCCTTTGTTGTGAATTATCTATTTCAACAATAATATATTCATGTTGCGCCGAGTACGGACTCTGTGATAGATATAGTACTTTATATTTAATATAATCTCTTATGTACATACACACACCTCCACCGCCCTTCATGGTTCTGTCATTCCTAGATAATTCATAACCACTCAGGTGTACTAAACTAGAAGGTAGGGATGGTTTTAACCAGGATTCCGAAACAAGAACAGCATGAAAGGACAGAGAAGAAAATAAGCTATCGAATTCATGGAAATGGCTTAGGGAAAGACTGTGCATTTATGTGGGCCACCTGCAGCGATAACAGCTGTCTTTCAAGTACATTGTGAGGCATTATAACTGTTGAAGGATTTGTAGAAGAGGGGACAGAGGGGAGCGATTGGTCAAGGTCACCAACAGTCATGGAACATAGCTCACTAAAACATATTGTTGTTGGGCTGTCTCACCCTTGTAAACTATTATCCGCACACATACAAAATTATAAAAAATAATTAAACTTACTATTACCCGAGATCTTGAGACTTGAGTTGAGCTTGTTAGCATACATACACATCACCATACACTCATATTATAACTTATTAAATTAATAACAATTATAATTAACACAAAGAGTAATATATCAAATACCACACTAAAAACAAATGAACACATGAAAAAAAATATTACAAAAATGAATTTTGAACTTAGTAAATCAATAATAATGAGTAAAACAAAGAAAAATGACTCAAGTATCACACCAAAAACAAATAAAATGATGAAGAAAGTTAGAAAATTAAAAAATAAAAGTAGTAAATTGTATTTCCAGATGATTCACTGTGCCCTGGGTTGCTCTTCCATGCAGTTTATGTGCAACTTTCGCGTTTCAGTCTTGACAATGTGTCCATATAAAGTCTATACGATTTTCAATCCAAATTTATGTATAGCTGCCTGTAGTAAGATCATATACTCAGCAGTTAGGTCTTCCCTTACAGTTATTCCTAACCCAGCAAGCTGTCTTTTCACAAAGAAGACCTCACTTCGTTTTCCTGTATGAAACAAACTTCACAATGATAGGCCTGGGTTTGCTTCCTGAAATTATGCCTACTCGGTGACTGGTCGATGTCATCAACAGTCACATGCGGTGGATTGAATTTATTCTTAATCACATCCAACACCAAAGAGTCCGTGTGCTCCGAGGTGTTGTCAGCAATACCAAAAAATCTCAGGTTGGATCGTCTTTGGTATTGTTTCAATTCGTCTTTCTAAAGGATAAGTTCATGCTTTAGCTGATTATGATCAGCATCTTGTTTCTTAATTTCTTTTCTCAGCTTCTTGATTTCATTCATGTTAAAATCAAGTAGATCTTTCAGTTATTTCTTTACTGCACGGGTCACCGACTCAGTGATAGGAGCCACTAGATTATTTAATACATCCTTCAATTGTAGCGCTTCCTTTATCCGCTCTTGCATTAAGCTAGAAAGTTCGATGCTGTCAAAGCTTGTCTTCTTGGCCATGTTGTATTGGCGAACAAAACGTATTCAATTAGTTCTTCAATAGTAAACAAATACGCATTCCAAAACAGAAAAAAAAAACATTTAAAATTAATTATTTTAGACTTTAAATGTGTTTAGGAAATTAAACTGCATTCAGCACCTGCTTTAATAAAGATTATGTCCGCCCCCGAAATTCACTCTTCAATAACCATTTAAGCTAAAAAATAAATTAAAAAGTAAAATATAGAAAAATAAGTTTGAATCTGCCACAGGAAATAAAACATAAAAAGTTGAATTTATTTTTTATGTAAAATCAAAGTATAAGGGTTTATGCCTATTTACCAAAGTTTGATTTCATATCCCCCACCCCCTGAAAAAAAAACCTGGCTACGCCCCTGGTGTGGTGCCTACTGTCTTTAAAAAAAGTTTTTATTCTATGTGGTTATTTTATTTATGTTGGCGGCATGCAAGTTACAAAATGGCTTTAACTTTGTAGGGAAAGATAGTGCTAGTGATGTAAAGATAGGTTGGAGGAATGTTATTCACAGTCAAGGAAGAGAAATTATATTTAATGTTAATTATTTAAAGAGTAATAATGTTGATGACTCTGACAAGTGTGTTATTCGGCGCGCCATAAATGAAGTCCATAAACCAGAATGGGGGAGTTCTCAAAGTTTTGATATCCAAAATAAACTTTGAGGGAGGGGTTTGGTATTCAAAAAATTGTATTCCGTGGATGGGGTTCAAATGGAAACAAACATCTAATAAGAGAAAGGTGCTAATAGAACCTAATGAAATAAAATACCTCAGAGAAACGTTCTTAAGACAAAACAGAGCTACAAACAGTAAGGTCAACCAACTATTTATATGGATTGTATCTATTTGGGTGACCTGGTGGTCTAGGAGTAAGGTGTCAGACTTCTGTGCTGGCGGCCGGGGTTCAATCCTCGGTCCCGGCACAGTTTTATCTGATTACCAAACCCTTCCTTCACCTCTGACAAGACATCTTGTGAATGTGGGGAATGCCAGGCCTCCACCGTGGTTCGGATCCCACGTTAAACTGTAGGTCCTTCATTTCATCTCACAATCACCCTATCATTACACATTAGCGTAAGTGCGTATAACCCGAACGGGTAGTAAGACGCGGTGCTAATAATAATAATAATAATAATAATAATAATAATAATAATAATAATGTATCTATTTCCATAGCACAACTACGATGAAACGAGCCTGGACTCACAATACAACTGCTGGACCAAAAACACCTCTGTCTAAGGGTCAAAGGATGATTTTGGTTAATGTAGATGGTAAGATTTTGTTCTTAAAACCTTGTTTTTGTTTAAATAAGAAACAAAAACCAGTGGATATTATCAATACATGAATTTCAACAATCATGAAAATTGGATAGCAAACAAATTGATTCCCAACTTGCCACCCGATAGTCTATTAGTTATTGACAACCCACCCTAACAAAACTTATAATTAGAACCACCAACGACATCTTTGCGTAAAAAAATCATACTGAATTGGTTGAAACAACACAATATTGCCCTCAGTAATACTATGCTCAAATCTGAATATATTCAGTTATCGACCACACAAACTACAACATATTATCATAGGGTGGATTCACTACATTCTTTTCTCCATCTACGCCCCATGCCATCCCGATCTCAACCCCATAAAATTGATACGGTCACTGGTAAAGGATTAAATTTCTAAAAATAACGTTATACCGTACTCAATGTAAACACAATTATGAGCCTGGTGGAGGAAAATTAAGATGAACTACAAAAACTTATGTATCCTAAAGCAAAATACGATACCATCCCAGACGATACTAACATAGACCAGAAAAGATATCCATCTAATCCCAGAGAGAGCCAGCAAAGACCAGGACAGAAAAATATAATAAGATCCCTAGAGTAAACCAGAGCGAAATACCATAACATACCTTAGAGGAAGCGTCTTAAAAGAATCAGCAGAGATCAGAGTAAAATATCATGGTATCCTAGAGATAACTGGCACACACCAAAGTAAAAGACCATAGTATTCTAGAGAGAACCCATATAGAGCAGCGTAATATACCATAGAATTCAAGAGAGAATAACCAACATAAACCAGAATAAAATACCATAATATATATAGAAAACCAAAACGCATTAAGGTAAAATACAATTGCATCAAAGAGAAAACCAACACAAACCAGAGTAATTCATTGCAAACAAAGTTATTCCATAGTAAAATACCAGAGTATTCTATTGAAAGTCAGACCATTCCAGATACATTACCAGGGTGTTCCAATGAAAACCAGATAGTTTGAAATAAAAACCCAAATCATTCCTGAATAAACCATAGCCCTAGAAAGAACCAAAATAAGCTCTGGTGGTTTCATTACCGAGGGTAAACCAAAGTCAAACCCAAAACATGGCTTGCTCTGGATTTATTTAGTTTCTTCTCTCGATATTTTCATCAGGGTAGAGAATTAGTAATAATGCTCGTGCTTCTTCTCTATAGGCATTAGAATATCCATTTGGTCATTGGTACGCTCTTTCATAAGGTTTTCAAAGCTATTAAAATATGTTCAACTCTATAAGATGGTTTTTAAACTATCAAAGAACCCATTGGAGAAAATCGACTTGCACAAATATCACGTTATATACATTATGGAAATCCTGATTTGCGGCAACAAAATCGATGTCTAATGAATTGTTAACCTATAAGAAATTAATTTAGGATGTAGACAAACCATGCTTACATTCCACATGAGAAAATATAAGTGGATAATTGGAATATTATGAAATATCTATCTAAGTATTCACAAGGATGGAAACGATTCCGTCTAGATAGATGTACTAAGGTGATAGAGTAGTTGGTGACCTGGTGGTCTAGGAGTAAGGTTTCATACTTCTGTGCTGGAGTTCCGGGGTTCAATCCTCGGTTATGGCACATATTTATCTGATTACCAAACACTTCCTTCACCTCTCACAAGACGTGTATTAATCACAACTTGTGAATGTATGGAATGCCAGGCCTCCACCGTGGTTCAGATCCAACGTTAAACTGTAGATCCTCCATTACATCTCACAATCACCCTATCATTACACATTAGCGTAAGTGCGCATAACCGAACGGGTAGTAATACGTGGTGATGATGATGATGATGATGATGATGATGATGATGATTATGATAATAATAACAATAATAGTGGCCCTGTTCTTGTGAATGACTTGGATAACATTTGAAGGAGTTCATAATTAGCAGAGGTAAATAAGTGTAGGCTACTAATCTCTGTTAAGATTTAAGAATTTAGCAAAAATTGTATCATGTTGTTCATGAAATAAAAAGGTAGAGTCGCTTGCAGGTTTGCAGGTGCATATTTCACTTATTTTTTATTTGTTTTTAAGAAAAAACTAGAAACAATACAACATAATTAAGACTTGACTATTGGAAATTTAGTACATATATTTGGTTGGTGTAGTAAAACAAATTACAAAAAGATAGTTGAAGGTGTTGATCTACATGTTAAAATAAATGCCCTAAATTCTTTCGTTATATGAATAAACCTGAACCAAATTGTAATTGCAAACTTTTTTTAATATATTGTTAGTGGAACTGGGTGAATCTATAAGCAAAATCAAAATCAACGTGCTGCTATTTCTAAGACATCCGCAGCAACTAAAAGTTCTGCAAAGCGTCAAGCTTGTATAATGTTTGGTGGGGTCCTACTTGAGCGAACGAAAGCTAGTGGCGTGGTTGAAGCTATGGGAAGAGAAAATATAAAATTCACTGTTGTCATGGACGTAAAGGCAAAGTGGTGTGGCGAGAGGTGGGGGAAAATTCAAAGCGGTTGACGTGATCAAAGATTTTGATACTTTCTCTCGCAAACCACGAGTGGCGAGACTCGATCTTTCTCTAAGCATTCTCACAAAGGGAGTATTTATCTTAACCACTTCTGTTCTAGAATCCACAGGCAGGGTTTATTGTATATATTCTGGTTGGGTTAGTGAAGTGATTGAATTATCATAATTCGCTGAAATGGTTAAGTAAAAAAATATATGTGGGCGTTGTGATGTTGAAAATTGTGATGTTAAAAATTAGCTAACCTATTGCTTGGGGATAGAGAGTGGTCCCAGCTCTATGAAAGTGTTGATGTAACTTTATCTCCCTCACCCCCTTTTTTTTCAAAATCATGATAGATTATTTCTACTTTCTAATATTATTTTTAATGATTCATGTGTTTTATTCTTCATATAAATTGTCAAATTAAAAATAAGATTCCTTTTCCCAGAAGATAATTTTTCTTGCGAGTCAACACCTTAGCTCAGTCGGTATTGTGTATGTATGCGGAGTCAAGGGTCCTGTGCATGGCCGAAAACTCTTATAATTGTCGGGAAATGTAGAATTTTCCTTTCACAATGATGAATTTATGGCTGGGTGATGTGTTTGTCTAGATTTAAGCTAGAATATATGCCATACGATTATAACAATCAATGAAAAGGAACTCGAAAAGGTGGAAGCTTTCTACTATATAGGAAGAAAGATTACTGCAAACGGTAAGATCCAGGCGTAAATAGGACAAAGGATGTGGAAGAGTGGACAATTCTACTATGTAATTAAAGATATAATCTGGCAAGTGAATATAGAAAAAGAGGCTGAAAATTTATTAGATAGGCATTTTATCACCCAATATTCACATATATTCACATACAGCTCTGAAATCTGGACAGGGACGAAAAGAGATTTAAGTAGATTGCAGGCAACAGAGATGAGGTCCCTAAGAGTCATTGAAAATGAAACAAGAAGAAACAGGATAAGGAATTACATAATTAGGGTGAAGTTAAAAGCTATACCATTAGAAGTGACCCTGAAGAGAAGAAAGTTACTGTAGTTAGGTCATGTGATAAGAATGGAGAAGGACAGAATGCCTAGCACGTCAAATTCTCTAATAAACTTTAAAAAGTGTTTGCTTGAGATTTTTTACGTTAAGAATTTTGTAGTTTATTAACAATTGACTGACCCACTTCGGTAACCGCATAGTCTAAGGCGTTACTCTTGCAAGTGACTAGACTGCCAAAGATAAGGTGATTAGGGTCCGATTGTGGTAGTGTAGTGAGGGGTGTTTTCCCTAAACAGTTTTCCAGTCTATCACCACTCAAATACGAGTACAATAGATCCTCTTGAAAAAATAGGTTTGACTGTTTTGCTTGCTTCCCAATAAAATTATGCTCGAACAAGGAAAAAAGGCAAATTTCATCGATAAATTTGATCCTTAATAAAAAAAAATTAAAATACTTCAGAAAATTAAATTTTAAAAACTCGAAACAATCAGAACTTTCTTCTGAGTCCAGTAGGGTGTGAATTTTTGAATTTTCTCAATTGGGAAAAAAGCTATAGCACTTTGCACGTATGCTTTCCGTTGCAAAAATCAAGGTTTTCCGACCATCATCTAGGTACCTCCCCTCCAATCTGTGAGAATTTTTACTAAACAAAAATTGGTATTGAGCTCTCTACGCTTGTATAAACAACTGTGCAAAAAATAAAAAATTATGTGGCAACCCCCTCTTGTTGAATAAGTAAATATATATATAGCTCTTTTACTCTCTCTTTTTTTTAAAGTTTTCAAATAAAATATTATACATTTCAATTGATATTTGAAAACTAATGTGTACAATAAAAACTGGTCACTTTGCGAATCATTATGTCCACTTTAACAACATATATATACACAAGTAAAAATATCTACAAATACTGATGTCAAAAATAAAGTTTTTTTAGAATAAAATGTTGAAAATTATGTTCTCATTTGAGTTTTAAAATACCAAAGTCGACCTTGAAATAACTTTGAAGGTGTCTTCCAAATCAAAAAATAGCTTGTGGTGTTCTCTTTGCCCCTCAAAAGCATAACCAAATAACATATTTTTAAACAATTCTTAAAATTGACAGTAAGCTTATATTTTCTTGTTTATTATCTTTATTCTCTTCGCCTTATTTTATATACGTAAAACTGTCAAATTTCACAAACTTGAAGTATGAATTAAAATCAATTATCTTTAATACAAATAAGACTTGAAGATGGTGAAAAATCAGCGAAACATGTCGTCATAGAATAGCTAAAACGTAATAAAAATAATAAACAAAGAGATATAAACCTTACTATCAATTATTATTACTCTTTACCAAATAAACATGAACATTATCAGAAATTCTTAAAATGTTTCATTTTTTGGGATATTCACGGTGCTTCAACATAAAGGCCTCACGCGTTATTGTCAGTAAAATCGTAGGTATTGAACATATTTAAGATATTTAGAAACTTAAATAACCCCATTCTTACATTACATATACTATACCATGATGTATATTATAAATTCAACAAAAAGTAAAATATAACCAAACGTCTCATAGACTAATTTTTTATAAAGTGAGAGGTTTTTTTACTCTTTGTCATAAATTGGTGAACAAATGAAAGCTCAAAAATTTCAGCCTAAGACGTCTATCCAGTTATATCATCACGCTTATGGGCTTAATATTTAAATCTATAATCTGTGATTTGAGTGCAAAATGGACTATAGTGATATTTCAATCGTAAAGGAAGAAAATTTTGAACTTATTATCAAGACAGAACCTCAAAATAATAATGAGTTTTATATGGTCGGAGAATCCCAAATTAAAACTGAGGTGAGATATAAAATATTTATTTTGAGACGCAAAGAAACAAGAGCCAAGACTGGTACTTTGCAGTTTTTATAGAAAAAATTTTTTGACCATAATAAAGAAAATAGTGCTTCAGTAGATTTGTTTATAGTTTAGGTTTATACATACAATATCATCAGTATTTTAATAGTTGTCATAAACCAACTATATAATGCTGTGAATGTGTTAAATTCGCTATTTTGTAAAATGACCTCTGATATGTATAAATTCACCTGAATGTAATGGTCTATTTAACAATTAATAATATTTTTTACATTTACCGATGATTTTATAAATTTCTCAATGCCGTATGGTGAAGGTATGTTACATGAACTATATTATCTTAAGCTACTGTTGATTTTATAAAAATAGGTAGGCTACCAAATGTATGTTGAATAAAGTATAAAACATAAATTCAAACTAACCTAACCTAAGCTAACATAAACTAGCCTAAATTAACTGACGTACCTTATTAGCATTCCCCAGTGGCAGATGGTAATTTTTATTTTTGAATTTATGGATATCTTCAAGGTTATTTCAAGGTCAACCCATTTGTTTTCAATGAAAACCTCTTATTTTTTATTGGCACTTTATTTTCCATACAAAAACTACCATATTTTGCCTGAAGCATTCATTTATTTAATATAAATTTTTTTTAAAGCTTTTTTAAACTTGTATTTTTGCTAAATAGTTTCTTATTACACTACATTATATTATTCTCTCTTACGTTAAATGTAAGATTATTTATAAAATTACTTTAATAAATGCTCAAAATGATGACCATTAACCATGATAAAGTTTTCAATTTACTTTATAAAAGATTGATTAGCACATAATGTTATTATTAATATTTCTGCAAGCATATTTATGTGCTTCTTTATTTTTTATGGAGTGGTTGGTGATTGATTTATATATATATATATATATATATATTATATATATAAAAGATGGAAAGATGCAATGGTAAATTTTTAACATTTACTAAAGTAATTTTATAAGTAATATTATATCTGACCATATATAAAATAGCCTAGCATTGTGTAATAAAATGTTCCAGAATAAAAATAATTGTTGTAAAAATTACAAGTTAAAATATATTTAAAAAGTTTGGTAAGGTAAAAAAGGTTTCCAGCAATTATTGATTGTTTAATAAAAGAATATATATATATATATATATAGGTACGGTAACTATTGTTTATTTTACATACAGAATAAAAAATAAAACCTTCCATCATATACATATTTGTGTAAATATACATATATTTATAAATACACGATACTTACCCAACTTGTTATGCGTCACCAAATTAAATTTTTAAATAATATTGATTAAATAAACATTTGAATGTATTTAGGGTAATATGACATTGTACAACACCAAGGATAATAGGTCAACATACAAGTTAATCAATATTTCAATTTGTCTCTAAGTTAGAAAATGTTTTAAGTAAATATTAACATTGAATATTAAAAATAGAGTATATAAAAACTGTTTGTGTTTTGTTGTTTTTTGAAATGTATCTTTTATTTCTTATTATTATTACACACCTAAGAATACGGTGAATTACATAGTACCTAACAATATTTATAAAATTTTATAATTTTGAACAATTAGGCTTATACAATGAAAACATAACTCACAAAACAAGATAAACTTATAATTGAAATATTAATGTGTAGGTTGACCTATGGTCCTTTGTGTTGTATGATGTAATACTCACCTATATACATTTAATTGTTTATTTAATATTATTTAAAATTTTAATATATCTGCGCATATGAAAAGTTGGGTAAATATCATGTTTGTGTGTATGTGTTTGTTATTGGAAGGCTATATTGTGTATGTTTATATCCTAACAACTTTATTTTAAACATTAATTTGAGCTTTTATTTCTAACTTATACACCTGGATTTCGGAGTTGTAAATGGTTTAGGTCAAATAGAACCTTGCGCGATTAAATTAATTAGTAAAATTTCAACATTTTTTCAAACAAAATATAAATTCACATTATGTCTCATTTGCAAGGCTCAGGTTTGTCACGAAAAGATATACAATCTGGTCTTAAGTGATTAGTGCATGTTAATAAAAAAAATTCTTCTTTGGGATATAACTAGAGGTGTTCCAAATGATATCATGATCAAATGTGTACTTTCCAGGCTCTTTTAAGTCATATGTCTTGCTGAACTCCTATTTCTTAGAAAGGCTTTATTTTTGTTATAATAGCCTAATCTATTTTTTATTTAGGTAACCATTGATATACAATAAGAATTTGTTAAATAATGTTAAACATAAAATGTTGACATTTTAAGATGAATATGGGGAGTAGAAAAGTTTCACAGAGTCATCCTGTAAGCTCAATTTACAGTCACTGTAGGTAACAGGTTTCTCATGGGGCTAGGATTTTATGCTTATCATTGTAGAGTGTTTGATGTTCTGCTGATTATTGCATTTGCCTGGTTCGTCATCTTTTTCAAAAGCCAGGATATTTAAAAGCAACTAAACTACATTTAAATTTTTGTAGGTAAAATCTTTTTCAACAGCTTGCAAAGTTACTTTATCTGATCTCACCTATTAATATATTGATTCGTGCTATCTGTCGATAGACATAGATATTCATGAATTGTAAAATAATGCATATTTAAAATATTATTTTTTTAAAGCTATTTTGACGTCAATACAAAAGTTTATATTTTCTAAAAGGTCCTCCCTATGAAAGTTGGACTGTAGACTATTGACATGTTAAATTTAAATAAATCTGGCACATTTATGTTTACAGGAAGAATCCAACTCGGCGGGTGATATTAATAATACCATAAATTATGAAGCACATTGTGCTCATACATCAAACGTGAACATGAAATCAACGTGGAATGACTTTCTTCCAATCAAAGAACAAATTAAGGTAGTCACTCGCAAAAAATTTATGTTTTAAAGAAATAATTTAACTCTTAAAAATTGGCACACCTCATTAGGTTTTTCGGCATTATAAAATGAGCTTTATAAAACCTGACTGTAAAATATTAATTTTACTATAAATAGTCCATTATTTTATTCAGCTTATTGTGAGATTCTATGACACCAAAAATGTACTGTTTTTTTTTTTTACCAATTATTCAAGTATATACATATCAACCCTGGCTGTAGGAGACTTTCAACCTTAGGTTTAGATACATGTTCCTTGAGATAGTCTTTGATCATGGTTTTCATCTCAAAGGCCATGGCTTTTAGAGTTTCCCAGAATTAAACCCAAGGGGGTCATACCTTTGGCCTCAGGTGGCCAATAAACAGGTCTATGTCAACTTAGACTGGATTCCGAGACACAATACCATATGCCGGTGAAATTCTGTCCTTTTGAAAAAACTCTGGAAAATGGTCTGCTTCATTCATAATTGGTTTTATGGTATCCTGAGCTTATCTAGATAGAAAATCAAAGAAAGGTACTCATCTATTACTATAGTAATAATTGTGTAGGTGCCTCGATGCCAGATTACTTTATAAAACCTTGTAAGATGCTAATAATATTTTATGTCAGAGGAGTCTTTCTCTTGAGAACATGAGCTATCTAACTTAATTATAAGACATACTTTTTACTTTGTAGTGTACCACTCAGATGCACTACCATTGTATTTTATTTTCAGAGCACTCTGCTGTTCCCTCTTGTTAGATTGAGCTATAACTAAGGATAGAACAAGTGCTATCCATCCATCAGCTTGCTACTAACTGTCCGTTTCATTACTGTTATATGAGCAGTCAATTTTCAGGGGACATGTCCGTATTGGTTAGGAAAGAGTGTGTTACCCAACTAAACAATAAATCGGAGCTAGCTCAAAAGTATTATGTGCCTAATTATTGAAACCTTGCCTCACATATAATTCAATTATTCAAATTGCATATATTATAAAAAGCAAATAACTAATCTAAATAGAATTAATGATATTTAAACTTAATATATATTAGGCAAAAATTGTTTGTCCTTGATTCACTTATTTTATCTGTATATATAGGATGAGTCTGATGCCTCAAATTATGGAGATGAAATTATGAAGACTGAATTGATCTACAATTCATATCTAGGAAAAATAGAATCTGCCCAAGAAAACAAATTCCAGGTATTTAGCTATAATTTTAAGTTAAACATAAAAATAATTATTATTTTCTTCTTGTATCACTCATACACATTTCTCTTTTAATAATACTGCACATTTATGAACAAAGACAGTGAGGGCAATAAAATGGATCACAATCAAAATAAACATAAATCTAGTATTTTATTACATATTGAATAATAACAACCCCAGTTTGGTACATACGCTATGCTTATTGATACTTGATCCATTAATATTGTTAACATATAAAACTGCGTGAAATAGTTATATTTAAAGAAAAAAATATTACTATTTTTATTTTTATTAAGAAATTGGTTATCAAACCAGTAATTTGTAGAAAGATAATCACAACCCAACAAATTTACATACACAAGGTGAAAATAAGTTTCATAGCACACGTTTTAGTAGGTAGTGAGACATAATTAATATATTTAAATTATTTTAAAAATCTTGCTTGTACACGGGAATCCATTCCAGAATCTTAGGTTTAGCGTGAAGCCCTACAATCGATCTATTCAGGATTCATCTCATGTAAAGGTTCATTCATAATTTGTTCAAAATTGAAAGCTGAGATTTTAATCAGGACCTTGACAAATTATTACAAAATTCACTTGGCCTGTACATTCTAACACAAAATCCTCAGATGAATGGTGCGCGCCAACCAAAATTGGCACCATTAATAAGAGTTACAGGCACAAATTTGAATATATTCAGTACACACACTGCTCACCTAAAAATAGCTCATTAATTTATCAATATAGACCTGGCTTAAATAAAGGCATATCAAACCCAATTCTGTCTTCTGTAGTATAGGGCGATTCTAATCGCGTGTCTGACGCCCATTTTTCAGTAGATACAGGTATAGGTTGGAGACTAAAAGCATGTTTACTTTTCCGGAGATGTGAAACCGTTCAGCTGCTAACTTAAGGTTTCAGTGCTACTTACGCTTTTTATTTTACTTTCCCATGAAACAGCATTTTCTCCCAATTCGAACCCATAACCACTGTAGGATCTTTGACCAACATTGTCTTTGTCCCGATAAACCTCAACAAATTCAGTCAAATTTCCATCACTATTCTGATTAAATATAACAAGCCCTTTTTTCACCATCTGATTGACTGATATGTTGAAACTTAAGTTTGGCACATAGACTACATCAGATATTTTTCGTTCCCAACTATTAATATTTATCATAACATCTCCACAGCCTTCACTTTTAAGCTTCTCATTGTTTGATATTGTTACTTGGAGTCCTATTGATTCATAATTAAAATCATAAATCCAATTTTAACACATTGTCATGTGTGCGGTAGTTGCTGGGTCTACATGCCAATGTTCAGAACGTGTCTTAGTCGCCATAGTAGTTAAACACCAATTATTTTTACCTTTTTTAGTTTGGTTACCACTAGATTGCGACTGGTTACCTTTAGGTGCGTTTTTCTCTTGTTTTAAACATCCAGAAGTTTTATGCCTAAGTTTGTAACATTTAAATTAAATCACTTAAAAACATACTCCTTCTTTTGTTGGTTTCTTTTTATTTTTATTTATTTTGGAAAAGAAAACAGTATCAAAATCCGATTGATTTTTTTTATGTCTCAAATCATCTTGAAGATTTGCTTTCATTAAGTTCACTACTTAGTTTACTCCTGAATTCCCTAACGCCATATTCTGGTCAAAATAATTAGGCAGTCTACTCAACATAACAACTGCAAGAGGTCCTCTATAGGGTTACATATATCTGCAAGTTGTTGGTTGGTAGACATAATCTTAATTACCTAATCTTCCATCGACTTTAAAATTGTCTAATTTCAATCCAAAAAGGATTTTGGGAAATCCGAGGTGCCATGCAAGTCTTTTATGCTCATAGCCTTTTTGATTATACCACACATTTTTGGCGGTTTTAGCGTTCCTAACATTAGAATAACAAGACGATTTTACCTCTAAACAAAATCTTTCCTTATGCATCTTTTGTTTACCTAGTTGCTTTAAATTCCATTCTGTGTTGATTTCTGGTTCCATACAACACCATATCTAACTTAAACACATTTCCATCGTGAGTTTCCAACTATTATAATTGGACATCCCTTCAAGAATTACCACAGCCGGTAATCTTGCATCTCTCTCTCCTTGCATAGTATTAAAATGGGCCACCGCAGACCACATATTAAAAAATACTATCTTAGACTAGTCGATTTTATTTGTACCTGAAATTTAGAAACATTTTGAAGAAAGAGTCCATTTTTGTATTTAGTACACTACACGCTGTGTGCTAAGTTAACAAATTTGAAATGGAAAATGTTTACTCGCGAACTTAAACAAACGTTGTTCACTCTACAAATTAATCAATAACGTTACTAAATCAATTTCTGGGCCCATAACCTGATAGAATTTATTAGGGTATAACATGAGTAAATGTAGAACATTGTAAAATCGTTTTCTTTCGTGGATGCACAGAGATCTTAATCTTAAATTATTCAAAAACAAGAGGATACCAACAGTTCTAAATATTGGGTACATTGATAATCAACATTCCAAAAGAATGCACTTGAACACATTGAATTACAGTTCTAACAATGTGCTCACCCTCATGTTGACTGATATGACTCAGATGGGATAAGAGGCTTCACTTTTATGCTTGGGGATGTTTCTTATCTGGTAAAACTGGCAAAGTGCATTCTCGTGGCACACGACAGACAATGTACGGAGGGTTTACCAAAAAAGAAGAGGCTATAATAACTTTTGAGGTCTCTGTGGCAGATAATTAAGAGGAGGGTATCCCCCCTACTTGCTACACACTAAGTTTTTGGTAGCTAGTTCCTTCCAAGAAAGCTGGTCAGGCCAGCTTCATAGGGTTCTTGCTAAGCTACTTAGGATAAAAGCCCTCTTCACAGCAAAACCTAAGCCTAGATGCCTGTCTTCCTATGAGGACACAAAATGAGCGACTTGTTTAAAAGCCCTGTTTAGAGTGATTCCATCAAAATTTCCCTAACCTGTGAATTCATCACACATGGAAGGACGAGCCAAATCCTGCCGCTGGTGTAGTTTTGGTTGTGGGTATTCCTATCTGTCCAGTGATGACAGGGCTGACAGCAGGCACAGGTGTCGGTGGTTCATAAATCGCCCACTCTGCATTTATGGTTTGTGGTCAAGCTCAAAGGATACAGCAATGATAGGCTAGATGGGCTTCACAAAAGGTGTTTGTTTCCCAAACAAATGGTTGTCAAACCCTGATAAGGCAGGTCAGTTTCCACTTTCATAAGTATCTGACTTATAAAAGCTGTGACGTAGCGGGTTCCTTATATCACCATTGAACGTAGCATATTTTATTGTAGGTAGCTATATGAATGAAATATTACAGGAGTGTGAACTTGAATTTGCTGACTATGCTGATTTACCAATTGGTAAACCTGGTTTTACTGTGGCTTGTTCTATTAAATCCTTCTGCTTAGTTGCACAAACTTTGTAATTTTTATCCTTAAATTTCTGCTTATCTCTTTAATGTTTAAGTCCATGAAGATCAGTTTCTTTAATTTGCAATAAAACTTCTTGAATTTAGGCCTAAATTTCATCTACTTTTGTATAAAGTCCCTTTGCTTCATTTTTACTTGAGTTTCTTTCATTATGTTGATCTAAAATGCTTGCATTCATGTAAGATTTTGCTTATAAATATCTTGAGTCCTGGTTAGTGACTTAGGTCGCTCTTGCGTCATAATTAAAAAATTATGAGAGGACACAAGAAAAGACATTAAAGGTTAACACCATATAAACTTTTATAAAAACTGTTTAGCTATATTTGCTAGCACACTGATGCTGATTGTAATGGGACCCACTATCAAAGTTTACCTAATTTAGCTAACCATTTGCATGACATTACAATTTTTTTTGTATACCCTACTCTTGATAACTTAGATAAAATTTCTGTTTATAATGTTAATTTCCAGCTCGAAGATAAACAGCAACCTTGTACCATATGAAACGGCCCATGGATGTCAATACTTAAACAGAGTCCCGTGATTAATGTGAACAACATTTTAACACTAACAAACGTTTAAAGACAGATTATATTGTTCTTCACTTGTAAATATAGCACATAATATAATCGTTATTTACACAGCAAGGCTTTCAACTAAGTAGCTTGTTTCCAAATCACAACTACCATTACTGTAATTTAAAATCAATCATTTTTGTAACCATCTAGCATGTATGGATCAAAAATTCGAGATTGACAGCTAAGAAATCCCTACCACAGAACCTCTGAATATTGTACTCAAAACTTAAATCCATTATTGAATCACATGAACAAATTAATACAGACATCTGATACCCTCAACCACACACCATACCTACTGATGGTGCACGTCAACAGAAAGTTTTATTAGTATTACAAGTATATCCACAAATTTTGAATACACACATTACGCAATATCACAAATATTTTAAGGCACAAGTTATATATAGACACATGTATGGAATAATTGGCTACTTGAGATTAATATTAAATATAAATCAACCATCCACTTAGGGACAGCTGGGATCAACTTTTATGCTGCCAAGAATAGCTCACTGGTGGTTTTGGTTTCAATATAGAGCATTAGCCTGGTAAGCCAAAGCTATCTGTTTTAATTCTCGTGTCCAGGAGTCATTCTTACAACTAGTTTAAAATAATTGAATCACAATCTAATATTTTGTTTGAATTGTGTTTTACAGACCAAGCAAGAACAAGATCAATCTACTTCTTCAAGTGAAATATTACAGTCACATTTACTTGTACAAGCAAGCTCTGGTTTTAATTTTAAAATTGATTGTGTTAGGGAGAACCAAGAATTATCTTTTAATGTAGTGCACAAGAAAGAAGATTACAGTAACATTTTAGTGCAAGGATTATGTTGTGAATCATTAAAAAATACAACTTCAAAATGTAACACAACAAATTTTTTAAATTCAGTCCAAATTGAAGAAAATAGCAAAAGTGATAATACTGAAAATATATGTAAAATTCATTCTTGTTCAAATAATGATTTGACAAGTGTGAATTTTAAGGATAATGAGCTAAACCAACTATCATGTAAACATACTCAGTCATTAGAATTTTGTATATCACTTAGAGCATCTAACTCAAAATGTAAATCAGGAAATTGTACTAATAATCCTAAGAGACGAGGACGTTCTCCAGCTAATACAAAATTTAAAACTGAAAACTATACTACTAAGGCTGAGGTAGGACATAGTATTGAACATGGAGGAAGAAGGGAATGTAAAACTAACTGTACTAAGCAGATTCAAGTAGAAGAACATTCCAGAAAGCCTGATGGGAGAAAGATGTATAAAGCTGATAATTGTACTAACCATGCACAGGTAGGAGAACATTGTATAAAACATGAAGGAGGGAGTAAATGTAAAATTGATAATTGTACTAATTATGATTGGGTAGGAAGACATTGTAGCGCACATGCAGGAGGAAAGATATGTAAAACTAAAAACTGTACTATGTATGCTCAATATGGAGGACATTGTTTTACACATGGAGAAGGTAAGAAATGTAAAACCAAAAACTGTACTAAGTATGCTCAGTATAGAGGACATTGTGTTTCACATGGAGGAGGTAGGATATGTAAAATTGAAAATTGTACTAAGAAGGGTACAATAGGAGGACTCTGTTTTGTACATGGAAGAGGAAAATGTATAATTGAAAATTGTATCAATCATGCTCGTGTAGGAGGTCCTTGTATTGCACATGGTGGTAGAAAGCGCTGCATATCTGATAATTGTACTAAGTTTGCAAAGATAGGAGGACATTGTTTTTCACATGGAGGTTTTAGGAAATGTATTACTGAAAATTGTTCTAAGCTTGCTTTGGTAGGAAGTTATTGTATTGTACATGGAGGAGGTGGCAAATGTAAAATCGAAAATTGTACTAAGTATGCTCAGGAAGGAGGACATTGTGTAGCACACGGTGGAGGAAAGAAATGTAAAATTGAAAACTGTACTAAGCTTGCTCGAGTAGGAGGACTTTGTAAATCACATGGTAGAGGAAAGAAAAGTATAATTTTAAATTGTACTAAGTAAGCTTGCGTGGGAGGACATTGTATAACACATGGAAGAAGAAAGAAATTCTGAAAATAATTGTTCTAAGTATGCAAAGGTGAAAGGATAGTGCTTTGCACTTGCAGGCTGAGCAAATGAATGTAAATCTGAATTGTAGTAAGACAGGGTTCCTACGCTCTGGAAAGTCAGGGAAAGTCAGGGAAGCTTTAAAAAGGTCAGGGAAAGTCAGGGAAATGACAATTCATGTCTTCATGTCACACTTAGAAAAAACAAAGAAAATATTTTTTCTATTTACTGCGTCATAAGCCACTGCCCCAATGAAGAAAGCTGAGGGGCACTTACCATGCTCAAACTTGCCCTAACACAAGTTTTGGTAGCATTTTATTTCAGAATGTGAACGCAGAGGTCTCCTAGCCTGCACATGACAATTCTTTTAACTTTAGTGATCACTTGTTTTTGTTCTTGTTCAAGGTTTGTCATAGTTATAGTTTGATACAGTGCACCAGGACTGATTAGACTACACCAGCAATGTCTAACAAAAAAACCGTTTTTAACCAGCTCTGGCTAAGCCCAGACCATTTTCCTGAATTCTCATACTGGATAAGTGGTGTTGAAAGTAATAAGCTGCAGGCATTTTGTAAAGTGTGCAAAAAAATTATAAACTTAAGTAATATGGGAAAGCAAGCATTAGCTTCCCATGCAAAAGGACCAACTCATATCAAAACTCTTGAAACTTTGACAAATCAACGCTCTCTGTTGACTTTTTTTCAAAAAAGTCAAGTGATTCAGGTTCATCGAGCTCCCCAGTTTCAAGAGAATCTCTGGCACACAAAGACATTCTACCTAGTGATGATTCTGCTGGTTGCTCGAAGAGTTTTTCTGTTTCATCGAAAATCGTAACGTCGCAGAAGGAAGCTGTTGCTAAAAGTGAAATTAGTGTAGTGCCTCAAAGAAACCATAACACTTTTGTTATAAAAGATGATATAACTAAGGCGGAAGTCATTTGGGCTATGCAAGTTGTTGACAAAAAAATGTCTTTCAATTTGTGCAATAATTTAAGTACAATTTTTCAATTGATGTTTCCAGAGTGTTCCATTGCCAATGCCTTTACCCTTGGTGGAGACAAGGCTGCATACTTCATTGTGCATGGCTTGGCTCCATTCTTTCATAATAATTTACTGGACCGCCTAAAATCATGTAACAACTTTGTAATTTGTTTTGATGAGGCATTGAATAAAGTTATTCAAAGAGGACAGATGGACATTGTAATTAGATTCTGGGACAAGGAAAATCATAGTCATCAGTCGTTACTTAAACAGTGTGTTTTTCGATAGGAGCACTGCTGAAGAATTACTGAAGCATTTTCTGGATGGTATTTCTCCTCTTCCACTCTCTAAGTTGATACAAGTGTCAATGGATGGCCCAAATGTCAATTTAAAGTTTATAACATTTCTTCAGGAACACCTCAAATCTGTAACAGACAATGAAGTATGTAGTTTGCTAAATCTGGGAACATGTGGGCTTCATGTTGTTCATGGTTCCTTGAGAACAGGAGTAGAGTCTGTTGATTGGGATATAAGTAGCTTATTACGTCACATGTACTACCTGTTCACTGACTCTCCAGCTCGTCGAGCATTGTTCACCCAGTTGACAGGGTGTACAACTTTTCCATTGAAGTTCTGTGGTGTGCGTTGGTTAGAGAATGCGAAGTGCTTTCAAAGGGCATTACAAATTTGGGACCATGTTATTAAGTTTCTCAAAGAAGCAAAACTTCCTAAAACAAAACCTGTAGAGACACTGAAAAGAGCAGCCTGTGATCCATTCCTAAAGTGTAAACTAGCGTTCTGCAAGACAATTGCAGATGAATGTCAGCCTTTCCTGCAACGGTTCCAGACATCAAAACCAATGACTCCATATCTTTTTGAAGCTGTAGAGAAACTTCTAAGATACCTTATAAATCGTTGTGTGAAACCTGATCTTATGAAGTGCACGGGTCCAAAGTTACTGTCTATTGACACAAAAAAATCAGAAAATTTGATCCTTAGCAAAAATATTGATATAGGATTTGCAACAAAACGTTTGTTAGGAGAAACTGCGATCACAGTAACAGAAAGACAAAAATTAGAATTTATACATGAGTGCCGCAGTATGTTAACCACCATGATTGCAAAACTACAAGAAAAAAGTCCCTTAAAACAGAAAGCTGTGAGAGGTTTGTCTTCATTGGATCCTTGTGTTATTCAACATTCACCTCAACTGGCCCAGAAGAGATTTTCTTTTCTTTTGGAGGAACTCAACCATGCCAACATCATAAATGATGTTCTGGCTGAAAATGCCAAGAAAGAATACTTGCATTTTTGCAACCTCAAAAAATCTGAGCTTCAAGAAATATTTCGTCCTTGTGATCAGTTTAGTGATGAAGTAGGACTTGACACTATTTATGGTAGCTTTCTAATAGGAGAAGCAAACTACAAACATCTTTGGGAAGTAATAAAGATTTGCCTTGTCTTGTCGCATGGGAATGCAACTGTTGAAGGTGGTTTTTCAGTCAATAAATCTTTACTGGTTGAAAACATGCATGAAAAGACAGTCATTGCACAGCGTCACATTCATGATGAGATACAAGAAGCAGGAGGGATTAAAAATATACACATTAGCAAAAAGATGTTGGATTACGTGAGAGGTGCTCGGAAACGCTATCATGAATACTTAGAGATGAAGAAGCAAGAAAAAAGTGAAAAAGAC
Organism: Timema cristinae; assembly: GCA_039000515.1. Classification (NCBI taxonomy): domain Eukaryota; kingdom Metazoa; phylum Arthropoda; class Insecta; order Phasmatodea; family Timematidae; genus Timema; species Timema cristinae. The sequence goes on from JBCFYV010000286.1 coordinate 42,990, forward strand.
AAGAAGAAGGCAGAAAAGAGGAAATTAGATATACAAGTTAAAGATTTAGAAGGAGAAAGAAAAAAATTAATGATGGCAACTGAAGAGAAACGAGAAGCAATAGACGTGGAGTTGCAAGAACTGAAGAAGAAGCAAGCTTCACTTTATTAAATATAACATAGTTTCTTATTGTATGACTATAGTGATAATTTTAATAAAAATAAAATTGACTTGAGACATGAATAATATGAAAGCAGACAGAGTTCCTGTTGTAAGCTATTCAGTTCAGGAAATGTACAGTTTAGGTAAAATAAAACTGTAATGATACCAAACTCTTTAGTATGTTCTTAGTGGCCTGTTATTTAATACGTATTTCTGCACATGATACCAAAGGGAATCAAGTTTGTTACAAATTTTTGATAGGGATTATTTTTCCATCATTTTCCCTCAACTGATTGGCAAGATGTCTGCTTTCTTATTCTTCCATGAGAGGTGAGGCAAGGTCTGCTGTAAGGGGGGAGGAGGCCGAAATAAATTTATTTAAATTAATATTTTCACGTGTATAGTACCGTAAAGTTATAATGGAAATTTTATGAGAAATTGGTCAGGGAACTTGGGAAAATAGTCAGGGAAAGTCAGGGAAAAGTCAGGGAGAATATTTTTACAAATACTGTAGGAACCCTGTAAGAAAACTGATCTTGGAAGATGATATATTGTAGATGGAGGGTAAAAGAAATGTTAAAACTGAAAACAATTTTACTCAGCATACTAGTAGAGGAAGACATTCTAATACTAATTAAGGATGAAGGAAATGTAAAAAAAAAAAAGCTTGATTTTTTAGGAAGATGATGTAATGCACTTGGAGGAGGGAAATAAATGTTACAATTAAAATAAGCAGGCTTTGGGAAGAACATTTATTTAACTTTTCGGGAGAGCAAAATATTAATCTGTAAATTATACTATGAATGCTTTAGTAGGAGGATATTGTATTGCAGTTGGAGGAGGAAGTTAATGTAAAAAGAGACAATTTTACTAAACTCTCTTTAATAAGAGGTAATTGTGTTGAACATAGAAAAGAATGATATTGTAGAAAGATTGTACTAAGCATGCTCTGGTAGTACATTTTGTTATTAATGAAGGAAGTAGAAGATCTAAAACTGAAAATTGTTTAGGACATTGTGTTAAACATGCAGAAAGAAGGATATGTAAAAGTGAAAATTGTACTGTGTATGCTCAATTAGGATGCTAGGAGGAAGGGATTTTAAGGAAGTATAAAATTGAAAATATTAATAAGGATACTATGAGAAAAGAAAATTGCAAAGCATACTTTGGGGGAACAGATTTAAAAACTAACAACAATTAAATAGAACAATTCAAAATAAAAGGGAAAGAATGAAAAAGGTATAATATAGTAGAAAAAAAACAGGGGTAAGGGTAACGATTTATAAAATACCACATCTCTACACCCATTTAGAATCTTGATCTTTATCTCTGTTCAAAATCAATTTGGGATTTATCAAGAGCTAGGTCTTATTTAATATTCACAATTTAAAAGTTTACTATCCTATGCAGAATTATATATTTTCTAAATTATTTTTTATTCCCAACTTGGAGCTCAATATTTCAGTGTCTTGCTAATTATATTTGTGAAAATGGGTGTACAATTTGACACACGTGATAACTTTGATTAAGGTTTAAAGGGCTTGAGGGCCCAGTTTTGTTCATCACTGAATAAATGAAGTAGATTTTTTTTATCACAGAGTCTTATTACCAGTTAAGGTTATACACATACATAACTATTCTAATAAGGATGAGGAAGGAAGTATTCTCTTAGCAGTCCTGAAGCAAGGACATTTCTTTTGTAGCTTTTCTAATAACTTAAACTTTCTTTTTGGCATTGTATTTACTAGGCCTACTATTGAAACCAAGGACAAAAGTAATTAACTGTAAATATTACTTCACTACTTCATGTTTAGATTGCTACCAGTACACAAAAGAGAGTGATAACTGTTGAACTAAAAGTCCAGCGCCTTTTAAAGGGCCAGTTCTTGCTTCTGTCAATAGGTGGCAGGGTGTGTTACATATAATTTTGAGAGTTAAAATTATTGTTTGACTTATATTCACCACTGGAATGTTATAGTTAGATTTTAAGACAAAAATTGAGTTTTTACATGTCTACTTATGTGTCTTGTATCTCGTAAAATTTTAAATGATGTTACCTAAAAAAATAGAGATGTACTATCACAAAAGAACTAGCGCATCACTAAATCAAAAGTTTTTGCTGGACAAAACTAAATATAAATATATGTATATTCAAGTCTTTGAAGCTAAAATTGGCTTAGAGCTCAGAAGCTATTGATTTTATAAAGTTATATTTAAAAGAAAAGAGTTTTATATTTAATAGTTAGGGAGTGGATTTTGTTTATTTACCTTTTAATTTCTTTTGTCATAAAATATAGACACATGATATGTATTTCATGTTATTCCGAGTAACCTAAAATATATTTACCTAATAGTGCCTCTAATTTACTATTTTTTTTCCATGGTATAGATTTTATTCTGAAACAACATGCCATTGCAGGATAAAAGTTAAACTTATTCGGAAATGCCCAATTTTAAATTTGGTCCCTTGACATGTGAAGTGGAACAAAGCTTTTCGAACTATAAAAATATTCTATCTGATAGTAGCTTCAATTTCACCACTGAAAATCTAGAAAAATATCTAGTACTAAAAAACAATGTGAAATACCTCTAAAACATATAAACTAAATGGGTAGTAATGTGCGGTGTTAAAAAACTGTAAATTCGCTTGGTGGTTGGCTGCTATAAGGCATAGCTTGTGCGATAGATTAGGCATCTAGTGATGGTATTAAGATTCGAACTATGGTCAGGTGTACTGAGGTTTTATGCTTAGTGGTTTTCCACACTCCCTCAACACAAATATGGCTACAACTCCGCTAAATTCAACCTTCCTAATTTCTAACACTTTAGCGTAACTATCATGTATGCGTAAAATCCAAACAAGTGATCTTCCAATAAAAAAAAATATGTATTTTACCCAAAAATTTGTTTTTATGGAATAATGAAAATTCATTTAATTTGTAATCTTAGAGAGTGTGTATGTATATAATTTAATCAAAATTGTTATTGCAGACTTAAAGAATTTTTCTTATTTATTTTTTTCTCTTGATGCACTTCAATAAAATACCCTTAGTTCTAGGATTAGATATCTAATTTTATTTTTTAACTCTTAGAAGATCTTATGAAAATCCAAATGTCATGTAGCTCGACTGATAAAATTGTTTAGGCTCTAGTGTAACATTTGGTGATGTTACATCATACCACCCCCCATACTAATATTTAAGTCATACTACCCACTCCGTATGAAACCGCAATAGTAAGCTTCTCTATTGTAGTCCAATGTAGAATACTATGTACAATACTATGCCACATCAAACAAGAATAATTTCCCTGCAATCAATAAAATGTTAATGTACTTACCCTTAGTGTCTTCTGGCTAGGACAACCTTAAAGACTGGACTATACTCACTGCATCCTAAATTGAAGAGTGGGACGAACGAGCCTTGGTGTAACTGCATCTGATGTGCCAACCATACGAGTCAAAATGATTCTGATGGGACTCAGGAAATACGCTCACAACAGTACCGGAATTACAACTAACATGCCACCCTGTGGGCAAGACAGAATCTACCACCGAGACAGCGCGTGATGTGTGTACACCACTGGTGTTCTGGTCAAAAAGATCTTTGGTCAACACTGGCGGACGTGACGAAGAGAGGCCAGACAATCCAAGCTTGATCGATGGTGTACATGCTGATTTTCATCCATCGACGTGGTCGATGGGATGTCACCAACATATATGGACAACCCCCACCACTTTCAACTCCAGGCGACTAGCAATACTATTTAAGCCCAGTGATTCTTTAGACGAATCGACCATTAATTTAGACGCCTTCAGGAGAAGTCATATCCTAGAATATTGTATTAGACGCCGTCAGGATAAGTCCGGTCCTGGACTTGGACATTTTTAGGATGTTTTCGTTTTCTCTATATATTTATTTCATCGATATTATTTTAATAGACTTGAACTATGGCTTGTTCCATTTTGAAATTAAAGTAACGTATTTATTGGAATTAACCTGAATAGGCACCTTAAACTATTTGCTATAGTTAATATTGTTTGTAATACTAAATTTTGTAAAGAGACACCCAATTCTTTTTGCCACAAATTTGGCGGTAGGGTCAGCGAGGTGACTGAATATATCAGATTGCCATATCTTTTAAACTAATTTTTGCTGGAAGTATTTTATTAGAAATGTCTGAATTTTGCTGTTAATGTAAACTCATCTTTTGTCGATGTTTTCTTATTTTGAATTGTTTGGTAAAGTAACGTAAAATTTGGCTAATGGATTTATTTTGTCTTTGAATACTTTACAAATTATTTAATTGTGGTTTTTCTACACTTTTTTCTGTTATATAAATTTTATTAAAAAGTAGGGATCTTGTTAACGTCCGTAGTTGTGTCAACATTTAATAGTCCCGCAGGAGTTTGAGCTATGGTCTGTAAGCCAAACTCTTGTGCTCCCCGAAATATCTGTACGATATTGAATTTAACTTCTCTTTTTCCTTTTTTTTATTCAATGTAGCGTACCAGACAGCTTTTGTACAATTTTAAAGATGCCCATAAGGCTCTTTTCTTTTTGTAGTCAATAAATATCTGAATAGACATTTATAAAGTAATTTGCTCGGATAGTCAACACTTTAGGTTGTTTTGACAATATTCGCTGTTGTGAAACTGGCTTTGTGTTGTTGGAACGAGTGGTTGGTTCTTCCAGACTGACCTAGTTGACATAAGAACATGTTTCATGTTTGGAAACATTCGCATGATAGTACTGCGCATTTGTTTTGTATGATTTTCAACAAAACCCCCGATGAATTTTTTAGGCCATGTGAATTATTATTTAAATTGTTATTATATTAAATAAAACATTCACATTGTTACCAAATTGTTGCTGATGTCTTTCTTCTTTATAACTCTTTGTAGCTTAACCCCACTATCCTTTTAGTCTAGTGTAGCCGTAGCTAAGAGGGTACATTGTTACCACCCACTCTACTACCTAACTAGATTGAACACAACTATCAAGGGGGGTTCGATACATACAAAAATAATAACCAAGAATTGCGATAGGAGTGAATCGTTTGGGTTACAAAATATTGAAAACCTGGGTGCACCGAGTGTACCCTGACACTCAACCCACCCCTATTGCTGGAAGAACCAGCCAGCCTCAAGGAAAAGAAATAATATCTTAATTAATCTCTTATCACTTCTTAATCACCCAAACACAAAAATTTAAAGATTGAGGTGTGCTAGACCTAAGGGTATCGATTAAATATAAATTAATGAATAAAATGGAGAAGTCTGTGGGATTGTTCATTAAGTTAGATATGAATTTAATATAAGAACAATCATTTACAAGATAATTCCAAAACATTAATAAAACGTACAATCTCTATGATCACCATAGGACAACAGCTTAACACAAAATGGAGAATTTATCAAGAAAAATTTTCAATTTACAGCAAAGAATATTCTGTGTAAATCTAAAAAAAAAAAAAAAACATGATATTTACTATCTGTCTCCTAAGACTCTGACGTAAATAATCAACATTTACTTGATATTACTCATTTCAAAGTTTCTCATCTTTCTTCCTTAACTTGCCATGACTCACAAAATCCTTCTGAACTTCAAACGATATTTCATTTTGACCCAATAATTTATGTTAAACAGGCTAATATGGTTATAAATCAAAATACCAATAATTCCTATAAAGTTTAGTACCAAACCTAACACTAACAAAGAAAACATTAATAATCATAATATAAACAACAGTTATATATCAAAGTTAATATCTGACTTCTGTCCATGTGAACTATTACTCGCGCTATCTAAAAAATAGCGTCTAATTTCCTAACTACCATCTTAGTAGATTAATCTAAGGTTAAGAACAATAGACATGGCCAACTAAATATGCCTAACGTTATCAGGTCCCAAAATTTGACACGTTTGTAAAAGGTACACAATTTGTATAGTTACTCAAAACTTTACAATAAATAAATTTTATGTCTAAAAATAATATCCTTACATAATATAAATAACGATTTGAAGCCTCCGCGTCTTCCTACAAGACCAAAGTCATGCCCATGAGTGGACATTTTATATATTAAAATAAGCTAAACAAAACTAACATCAGCCAAAATTGAATTTAGAAGAATACATTATTATGCAGAAATAGAATTTGTGCTTACAATATGTCAATGATGACCGAAGCCTTAGCCTTGTCCTACTATCTACAAAGCATGTCGGTGACCTGGTGGTCTAGGGGTAAGGTGTCAGACTTCTGTGCTGAGGGTCCGGGGTTCAATCCTCGGTCCCGGCACAGATTTATCTGATACCAAACCCTTCCTTCACCTCTGACAAGACATCTTGTGAATGTGGGGAATGCCAGGCCTCCCCCGTGGTTCGGATTCCACGTTAAACTGTAGGTCCTTCATTTTCATCTCACAATCGCCCTACCATTGCACATTAGCGTTAGTGCGTTTAACTCGAACGACTCGTAAGACGCGGTGCTAATAATAATAATAATAATAATAATAATACAAAGCATGTCCAAATGTCCAAGAGCGCTCTTCATTTTTTACTGCAAATCTTTTATATGATTTTACACAACTCACAGAACGGAACGGCAGGACATGGGGGGGATGGGTTATAAACAGAAACAAACAAGAGGAATGATCTCTTCACGTGACTCCACGCTTCTATCTTCTCGAACAATTATTTTCTTTAGAGTTTAGGGACGAGAGTCATCTCTTCTCTTTTCAAGTTCTTTGTTTGAGCTCACTCTTCAACGCTAAGGCGGGGCCGTTTTAGTTGCTCGTGGTGTGTTGTGCTCGGGCCGGTCGTGTCACTCATAGGTTCCGCGCTCACAGCATCAGTGAAAAGGGGTAAGTCGATGTTTTAGATTTTTAGTATATCTTCACTTGTAGCTAATGCTACAACACTAGTCTGAAATACAGATAGACAGAAACATTAAAACCGCTTTTTCTGTCTCAGAGGGACATGAGACGTTTCTATTTTTAAAAATCTGGCGTTTCTTTTTACTTATTTTTTATAATCTCTGAGGACTTGAGAAAAAGTAAAAATATAAACAATTGTCATCATAAAATTGGTCATTTTAGGTGTTAATAGCATATTTTTAAATCATTAAACATATTAACTGTTGTCAAAGCGGGTCAGGAGTTTGTCCTGTATTCTATTAAATTCCCTAAGAGTTTGTTTTGAAATACTTTACAAAGCTTTACAATATAATTTTCAGGACAGGCAGATGAACTATACTTTTATTAGGTTTAGTATGTGAGACAGTGGCCCAATTTCATAGTCAGACCTAGTTCCCCTAAAGTGTGGCGCTATATTAAATACAAAACAAGAGCTACCTACACCAAAATGGAAGTGAAGCTGGCCCAATCTATTTGAATCCCGATAGGTGTCATCTTATATTTAGTATAGCATTGCACTTAACTATGAAAGTGGTCCAATTTCTAAGCTCTAAAAGTATAATAGAATACATGCCTATTATATGAGAGAAACATAATTATTGTAAAATGTATTTATTAAATACAATGTTATAAGATCTATTTGCATTTATATAGGCAATATTGTTAACATAATATTATTTTTAAATATTTAAGTATTGTTTAAAAAAAAAGTATTTCATGCTTAAATACTATTGCTACTTCAGGATTGAGTGAATTGTTTAGAAAAAACTTACTCTTAAATTTCTATTACAGTGAAATGTATTTATACATATAGAAAAATCTGCAAAAATGATTGTTGATTTAGGATAGCCAAAAATTATACTTTTGGTTAATTTAAGTTGAAATAAAATATTAGTTTGGACACAAATAGAAAATTGTTTTAAAAATTAGAACTTTATATTATAACTTAGGCCTATCTTTATTGACTTTGGCAAAATTTAAAAGATGGTCCATTTAATTATAAACTTTCTTGTGGTGGTTTGAATTAAACATTTGGTTTTGTTTAAGCCTTCGTTGAACTTTATTGTGATATTATATTTGATTATGTTGTATTCATGGCTGGTAAGATTACTTAGTATTCAATCAATCCTATTTTAGAGGTCAGCTAATTGTCCTCCCACAATATGTGATTTGACTTGAGTTGAATTTTCAAAATCTTTGAAATAATGTTTTGGTTACATCATAGAAGAGTAGGCCTACTACCTAGCATAAGCAATTAGTTTTATTTCCAAATAAAACATTCTTATCATATTGTACCAACAATTTAATATAAAACATTAGAAATGCTTAGATGTATTATGCATAACTTTTACCAAGAAATAAGGAAAAAGTTCATTTATTTTTCTTAGCACTGTCTCTTACTACCTGTTCAGTTGATATGCTTAGGTACTAATTACGCTATTGGTTTCAGGGATGAGGAAAGCTACATTTAGAGGTGTAACTGCATTTACACAAAGGGAAATTGTAAAACCTCTTTTGGAAAACTTCCTTCAACACACTCAACTGATATTCAAACCTTGATATCCCTGTCATCGACAGTCTAATCTACTTCAAAGGTAGAGCCTTAGATCATGCGAACACCAAAGTGAGTTAGTAAAGTTCATATATTTGGTCTCAAAGACCTTGGGAAATGATGGAATCTTAAAAAGTTTTAAAATTTATTAATGAAGGTATTTAAAAAAAAGTAGAGTATTTTAACATTTATCAGGTGGGTTTAAAGTTGTAATTAGCTGCTATCATTGCAAAGACATTATAATGGTTTATGACATCAGGGGTGGACAATCTGATTACAAAATGCCCAGGACTACAAAGATGATGACCCTTAGCATGTATTAATATCTATTACTGAAGTCAGTTTAAGCTGAAGTGTTGCGGTTGTAGTATGTATATTATTCCTGATTATTAGTTTATTTAATCCCGATGCCATTTCAAAAACATTATTGATTATCAGTTTTTACTCTCTACTGACATGAGCAAAAATGCTGATGGTAATATGATCCTCCTCCATACTTGAATACATCACCAAAGAGATGATTCTTTTTGTTTATAAAAAACACTAAGAAACAACAAATGGGATAATTTTAAATGCCATAGGTTCACAAATATGTATTCTGGAAACCTCAAACTCACTCACTTTAATTTTTGTTTAGAAGTGAATGAAAAGAATTAATTAGAATTGAATGAATAAAAATAAATATATATATATTTTATTTTAAATAGTTTCGGAAGCTCAAATCAAACCGACCAACCGGTAAATCTCCTGATGTTACGGCAGCTTTGTTCACCCCTGTATGACACGATAATATAAGAACAATAATGTTATAGGCTTATGTAGGTATAGTGGCTACAGACAGGGAAAACCTGGAAAAGTCATGGAAATTTTGGATGATAGGGAAAACAGGGAATCTAACTAAAAATGAGGAAAAGTCAGGGAGTTTAAAACTATGTCTAAAATATCCCATTAATTTCGCAACTTAACAGTAAAACAAAGTTAATAATACCTAAATAAAACAACATTTTAATTTTATAGATATCTGATAAAACTGTTAATGTGTAGTAGATACAAACTTTTTTTAATATGAGATCAACAATAAATAAAACAAGTCATCATCCACCATTAAAACAAATGTTAGGTGTCATTTTTCAATTTTCAAAATATGATATCTTGATGTAGAATTCATCACTAAGAATCTTAAATAATAGCTTTGGCTATTTGATTCTTAAATATGTAATCCCTTACAATTATAATAATTGTACATGTGGCAGCAAAAAGCCAACTACCGAGTCGAAGGTGGCTGCGTTATCTGATAGCTCGTGATCTTAATAAAATCATACAGTTGTAGCCAACAATTTTCACACATCAATCAGAGACTCTGCCTTAAAATATGAATGAAGAATGACCCTGGGTACGGGACATCCTGGATAGCTCAGTGGTAAGAGCATTGGCGTACTAAGCTCAAGGTCCCGGGTTCGATTACAGTGTCTAAGTGTCATGTTTAAATTTTCAGAATATTAAAACATTGTTTTATGGATGTAAAGCGTGGATTTGTCAGGATAAAAAGAGGAGCGAGTTGAATGTGGTTTGAATGAGATATCTAAGAAATGTGTGTAGAAAAACTCGTGTGGACAGTCAGTAAGGGGTACAGAAGGAGTGCAAATTGAAAGGAAATCCAATAGGTGAATGTGAAAGCAGCGTCTAACATCAATTTGGGCATGTTGAGAGGATGAGTGTGGATCTAGTGACAAAGCAAATGTATGAAGGTAGTGTGTGTGTGGATCAAAAGGAAGGGCTAGGTCAAGTAAGACGTGGATAAATGTGGATGACAAATATTTCAAAAAGAGAAACATTGAGAGCTTTAAGAATAAGGGATTGTTTGTGTGTGTGTGTATGTATGTATGTGTGTGTTTAGTGTGTGTGTTTGTGTGCATATGTGTGTAGGCATATGTATATATGTGTGTATGTGTGTGTACTGTGTGTGTAATATATGTATGTATGTATGTGTATGTACATATGAATGTATGTATGTATGTATGTATGTATATATGTATGTATGTATGTATGTATGTCTGGTGTGTTTGTGTGCTTATGTGTGTAGGCATGTGTATGTGTATATGCATGTGTATGTGTGTAGGCATATGTATGTGTATATGCATGTGTATGTGTGTGTGCATGCATGTGTGTATATGTGTGTTTATTGTATGTATGTATATGTGTGTTTATTGTATGTATGTATGTGTGTGTATGTATGTATGTCTGGTGTGTTTGTGTGCTTATGTGTGTAGGCATGTGTATATGTGTATGTGTGTAGGCATGTGTATGTGTATATGCATGTGTATGTGTATATGCATGTGTATGTGTGTATATGCATGTGTATGTGTGTATATGCATGTGTATGTGTGTGTGTATATGTGTGTTTATTGTATGTATGTATGTATGTATGTCTGGTGTGTTTGTGCGCTTATGTGTGTAGGCATGTGTATATGCATGTGTATGTGTGTATGCATGCTTGTGTGTATATAGCTTATAAATAACTTTATGAAATGTTACTACTATGAGTATGTTGATTTCATGTAAGGTAACTGAATTTCATTTGTAGTACCTACAATTTTTTTTATTTTTTTAACCTCAATGTGCTTCCTGATACTCTCTATGTGAGGATTACATTGACTTAAATTTCTTTGTGCCTTCCAGATTTTGTCGTAATTTGAAGCTGAATGGCAGGACCGTCAAATCAGCTTCAAGTGTTTTGGCTAATTTGGCTTTGTGAGTCACAGGTTTCCCTAGAATACGTTTATCCCCATTTTCATATAAGACTGATTACATTTTGATACTAGTAAAAACATTTGAATAAAGCAATAAGAAAAAATACAAATTTTAAGTAATATGCCTTTGTAAAGAAAGTGTTTTCTACTAACCACATGCTCTTAAATAACATGTTATAAAGTCTATGGTATACAGGGTTATTCAGACCTCCAGGTGAAAATTATAGTAGAAAGTGACAAGCCAAGTATTTCCGCGTGATAAGCCTGGAGTCGGCGACACCAAACGGTGGTGCTACGAGACATCACAGTTGGCAAGCACTTAGGAGGTTTGCGGCTTATCAATCTTAAGCATATAACAATCCATGTCTGCCATTTCAGGGAACGTGTAATAACCCTCCATGTTAAAAACCACAGTGCACTGCCGCTCTGTCATGTTGGCACCATTGTGCGTGTCAGGGAAGAGAGTGGTGGGGATGAGTTTGCTGGATGTGTTGACCAAACCCCTAAGTGCATACAAGACCAAATAATATGACGTGTTGTTGCGTCACCATTTAACGAAACCAATCACAAGTTCATTATACGTGGAAACTTTGTTTTACTAAAATATCCATAAAATTGAAATACCTGGCTAGTCACCCGCAATAACCTGAATAATTTTTCACCTGGGGATCTAAATAGCCCTCTGTACAGTCTAGGACAACTGGGCGCTTGTGAACTGGGCATTGGTAAGTAAGACTGTGCGTCAAGACAACTGGGTGCCAGTGTTAAAATATAATATTTTTTTCTTTTACTAACTTTATTTTTGGAGTTGTTTTAAAAATAATTAATAACAGAGGTAACTAAGTTTGTGTATATTTATAAAGTTAAGACTACTTAATATTATAAAATTTTGTAATACAAAAAACCATGAAAATAAAAATGTTACATAATATAAGCAACATAAAGATCAATTAACCTATCCTAACCTAACTAGTACTTAGTTGTTTGTTTTAATTTTTTACAATTATAACGTTTTTAAAAAAATATTACCCTGGCGCCCAGTTGTCCTTGCACCCAGTCTTCCCAATGCCCAGTTTGCAATCGCTAAGTTGGCAGCACCCAGTTTTTTGGATATTCCCTGTGTACCAACACCAAAGAGTATTGATAAAATTAATAAAAGTCAATTAAGTAATATTTAGTTTCATTATTTTTATTTATTTAAATAATGTGTTTACCACATGCGTGACAGGGAATTTATTCTGTTTTCTGTCACCCGCCTCGGTGGCGTAGTTGGCTAACGCACTTGTCGTGTTGAGTCCGGCTGCTGAGGATGGGGAGATCGAGGTTCGAATCTCGGTCGGGTGAACTGGGGGTGGTTTTCCTAAATGGTTTTCCACTCTACCTCCACGCAAATGCGGGTTCACTTCCTCTAATTCAACCTCCCCAATTCCTAATCCATTAGAGTAATTAGTACTTAAAGCGTATAACCCAAACGGGTAGTAAGACGCGGTGCTAAGTATTATTATTATTATGTATTTCTGACTGGATGCTTATTCTGTTATAAATGTCAAATAAGTAAATTGATTTTAACCTAATTTGGCAACGGCATTCTTTGAACCTCGGCTGGATGATGTATGAACATGGTCTTTATATCTGGCTACACAATCAAATATGGTGGCTAATAAAAAGGTTTTTTCCTTTAATAGCTCATCTCAAGTGAGTTGACTTTTAAATTCTAAGCATTCGATCAAGTAATTTCTAAATATTTTCAATGACACTCAATTTTAGTAGCATTCACTGACAAGATACATGTTAATCAACACCCACTGGTACTAAGATACTATTTTACTTGACATGCCCAAAAGTTACTTTCAGAGCTATAATCAGACAACATGAAGTTTAACTGTCAAATAATCTATAACTGGTTTACCTTGAAATGTATGTTGGAATACACTATTGTCTTACTTGTAAAGCAGCCCATAGATGAAACAAAACAAGGTAAGTTTTATTTATCTCTAAGAGTAAATGGGGAGCATTACATAATGTATATAAAAATGGCTATAATGTTTTAAGTTTATGTGACATCTTTTTTTACTAATTTGAAAATAAATAATAGGCTAATTAGTGTTAGCATAGAATAAAATAGATGGTACCTATTCAAAAATTATTTGTATAGCCATGATAAACGCTTTTTTTTCTAATTGAATTCAACATTTTTTGGGTATCATTTACTTAAATAAGAACTGTCAGTACTAAGGAGTAATATATTGCTCAGGAAAAAAAATTTTTTTTTTTTAACAAGTGATATCTTATAGGCATTCAATGGTAATTTTGTTTTTATGAAAGAGTCCCACTGAGCCTAAAAGTTTCCATTGGTTAAGGGAAATTGGCTCTAACCTATTACTTAGCCCTTCTATAAAATTTCCCCTCCCCCCAAAAAACTCAACATTATTTAGGATTCTATTTATTTTTATGTTAAGCCACTGATTGGTAATCTTTAAAGACTTTAACAACTACACAAACTTAATTAATCAATAGCATTGTTGGAAGTTGGATACTATATGGTAGTGTACCAGGGACCACAGAACAAACAATCATTAAAATAAAGCTATACCAGTTGAATATATATATAAAAGGTATGTTATTTAGTGAAGGAATCTTTTGAATGGAACAGCAGCGGTGTGTTATACCTCACCTTCATAATCTTAGCAGCTTCAAAAACACTTTAGAGAGTTTAATACAAGATGAGGTGGATGACCTCTATAAGGAGTTGAAGGACAATCAGGTGGTGTCGGTAAGTTTGTAAATACAGTTTATGGCATTACAAGCAACAACCATATGGTGTCGGTAAGCTTGTAGATACAGATTATGGTATTATAAGCAATTGTGTCGGTAAGTTTGTGGAGAAAGCTTATGGCATTATAATAAACTAGCCCCCCTTCCCCGTAAAAAAAATATTGTAAAGAATCCTGTAAAACAAAGCTTCAAATCATCCATCATGTCAATATATAAACAAAACTTTTTTTTTTCCTTTTTTAAAAAAATACAGCCCTACCAACACTGTATAGCCCCCTCCCGCTTTTTATCCTCCCTCCTATTTTCATCTCATTCTTCTTTCCTCACTCCTACTCCCCCGCCTCCTTCACCAATCCCACTTTCCCTTCAACAACTTTTTTTTCCCCAACAACTATATAATATACTATCGACATTTTTATGAGGAATAAATTAAATTTTCAAAATAAAATATAGCCTATGTTACTCGCTGATAATGTAGCTTTATATTGGTGAAAGAATTTTTAAAATCGGTCTAGTAGTTTTTGAGTTTATCCATTACAAACAAAAAATAAAATCTTTCCTCTTATTAATATTAGTATATAAGACCAGGTGGTGTCAGTAAGTTCGTGGAGAAAGATTATAGCATTATAATACAAGACCAGGTGGTGTCAGTAAGTTCGTGGAGAAAGATTATAGCATTATAATACAAGACCAGGTGGTGTCGCGAAGTTCGTGGAGAAAGATTATAGCATTATAATACAAGACCAGGTGGTGTCGGTAAGTTCGTGGAGAAAGCTTATAGCATTATAATACAAGACCAGGTGGTGTCAGTAAGTTCGTGGAGAAAGATTATAGCATTATAATACAAGACCAGGTGGTGTCGGTAAGTTCGTGGAGAAAGCTTATAGCATTATAATACAAGACCAGGTGGTGTCAGTAAGTTCGTGGAGAAAGATTATAGCATTATAATACAAGACCAGGTGGTGTCGGTAAGTTCGTGGAGAAAGCCTATAGCATTATAATAAAAGACCAGGTGGCATTAGTTCAGAAGTTCGTCTCAATTATGCTTTCCTCTTCAAGTATGCGCTCCAAGTCCTCCTCCTGTACTTGTTTTCCCTGTTAGATATCCTAAATATCAACTTCAGGACCTTTACGTTCAACATTTGGATCTTCTTGTTTTTCAGGTTGTGATCGTCTTCTTTGCTGGACTTGGATATTTCAGTTTCTTGCATTTCTTTGTCAGTGGCTGGATGTACCACTGATCCGCATCTTCTTCGTTGGTGTTCAGTGGCTGTATGAAGTTGTTTCAATCTGTTTATATAGATAACAATTTCCTTGTTGATTATTTTAATTTTATAATCTATGTCATCTAATTTCTTGAGGATTTCATATAAGCCCTTGCATCGTTTTGTCAGTTTTCTTTAAATTGCTTGCTTTAAAATTGTGTTGTGCAGATAAACAAGCTTCCCTAAGTCAAACATTTTGTTTTTAATTTTCAGGTCATACATATTATGTTGGTTTTTTTTTCTTTTGTACTTTTGTTGGCTTCTTTTATGGCTTTTTTATTTATTTTTTGCTATTTTGTGTTTATACTATTACATGTGTATAAAGTATAATTAATAATAATAATATATTGAAGATAAATCACAACCAACGTATTTTTTAAAATTTGAAATTTGCTCAAAATAATTTAACTCTTTTTTTGAAATTCATATATGAAGTGTGTTTTTTTTTTCTAATGGCATTTTGTTTTATCACATTCACTATTTATAAACATAAAAACTCCATTGTGTCAGCCCGAAAGTGAGCTAAACGATCGAGCGGCCACCGTAAGTTTACTATTAAACTTGTATATCTCTCTTATGTTTGATCCTTCCCAAACCTTCATTATATTTGTTTGTAAATGTATTCTTAACTTTTTCTATTAGATAGGAGAAGTGACTGAACAAGGTGGTTGGTAATATTCATCGATTATTGAAGCCCTAATCACAAAATATTAAGTATGCTATCTTTGTTTAGAATGAATAAGGTGTTTGTTTAAATTACACTTCTTAAATCACTTATCACAAACATCACACTTATACATTCTTTGATCTGAATGAACTACAAGGTGTTTGTTAAGACTCTTCTTTTCATTAAAATCCTTATTGCAAACATTACACGTGTACTTTCTATGTAGAGTATAGATCAGATTTTGATTGGTATTATTGTGCTTAACAATAGAGTCTTTAAAATCACACACCTTTTCAAATAAATTTACACGTTTCTTCTCAATTATATTTTGACAATAGCTTGCACTGTTTTCACCTAGTGAAGAATCATTCAGAAACATATTCTCCTTTCGACTCATATGGTTGGGGGAAATTAAATTATAGTTTTTTTGTCTTCTTTGTTAGTTAAATATTTCTCAAAATTAGAATTTTTGCATGGTAATGAAACATAAGTAACTTGTGATGGTAAATCATGAGTGGAAGGTGGTAATTCAGTCTGTAAGGAAAATGGAAAAAGAAATTAAACATTATTCTAAATATTTATCAAATAGTAGCACATATATTGATTTTTAAGTCCTACTAGTCCAATTTTGGGGCTACCAAATTAACATTATTGTCATTCATATTAGGGGAAAGAAATCTAACTAATTGTAAAGATTTAAAAAAATCAAAATTAAAATAATCAATGAAATGAGGTAATTGTTCCTTGAAGTCACTTGTGGTATTTTCAAGAATATAAGTCTAAATCAAAGAACTCTCATTCTACAACAATGTACCACAATATTATGTTACAGAACATGAATTAGAAATGGTGATATCTACAAACTCTAAAGCTAATTTGAGTTTTTTGAAATGAATGAAAAATATTTTATTGTTGCTCAAAATAAAGCCAGTGACTGATAGGTATAAAAATTTTGAATATATAATAACTCTTAATTATTTAAGTTCACACGCTAAACGGCCCAGGAATAGTTGAAAACTTAAACCAAACCAACCAATATGAGAAAAGTGACATATATCAACTCACCTGTGAATGTAATTGTGTATACATAGGCTTATCTGGACAGCAAGCTTAAACCAGTTTATCTGAACACCTCAAACAGTCCAAACATCAACTGATCCCAATAAACAAAAGTATGAAACTAATTTACAACACCCAAAAGGCTCAACTATTAACACAGCTAAAAAATTATTCATTCAAACTGCATTATTAAATAACGAAAATGTATTAATTGAACAAACAAATTTTGAAAGTCAGATACTCATCAATACCCTCTAAAAACTTCAACTAGCTGCACCCGCCCATCCTTCCATAGTAGTAAATGACCTGTTCATCCCAGTGTCAAGAAGATTTGCACCCTATATTTAACTTCCTTTTTCTAATCCTCATAGAAAACTTATTATAATAATTTCAAAAACTATTTATCTACTAACTCATCCCATGATAACTCAGTACACAATATCTATATATATTATATCTATGACTTTGTAGCATAATCGTTCCAGAATGATCTCTTCTCACTTTTTATATATATATATAATTACATCTATGACTTTGTAGCATAATCGTTCCAGAATGATCTCTTCTCACTTTATATATATATATATATATATATATATATATATATATATATATATATATATATATATATATATATATATATAATTACATCTATGACTTTGTAGCATAATCGTTCCAGAATGATCTCTTCTCACTTTTTATATATATAAATACATCTATGACTTTGTAGCATAATCGTTCCAGAATGATCTCTTCTCACTTTATATATATATACAATTACATCTATGACTTTGTAGCATAATCGTTCCAGAATGATCTCCTCTCACTTTTTATATATATAATTACATCTATGACTTTGTAGCATAATCGTTCCAGAATGATCTCTTCTCACTTTATATATATATATATATATATATATATATATAATTACATCTATGACTTTGTAGTATAATCGTTCCAGAATGATCTCTTCTCACTTTTTATATATATATATGTAATTACATCTATGACTTTGTAGCATAATCGTTCCAGAATGATCTCTTCTTACTTTATATATATATATATATATATATATATACGTTAATTTTATTTTCATATCAGCTTCCTTTATCAAACAACATGGAAGACTCAACTAAATAACTTTTAACTCTGATATTGGACCCCTAATTTCGAAATGTGCTAGTAGTGATTCGCTAGAATCTTTCTTTAATCTAGTACACAATTTCGCAAACCCATAATTTTGAAACTTCTGCACTACACAAACTGATGTCACAGGATCGAATAGTGTGCGGATTCTGCTTGCCAGCCTCACACCGTGCGAGACAAGCCTTGTCTATCTAGTAGAGCATAACATAACAAAATGGATGCCCCCATTCATTGGTTGCAGTTTTCTGATAGTGATTTTGTTGATATAAACCTACCATTGTACAAAATAGATTTACAGAAGAAAAAAATGATTGTTTTGTACACTTTATTCAATTGTTTGATAAAAATATTTGTTTTGGTGAAAATATAATTATAAATTTTAATTTATTTTTTTTTAAATTTAATCAACTGCCAATTTGGCTGAATCAGTAGAGTGATGTTCTCATCATCCAGGGCTCACATTTTCAAATTTTGTCATCTCCATTTTTTTTTTTTAATTTATCAGACTAAACTTTAATGATTGTATTAGTATGCATATATAACTTGTTTTCAATATTGTTTATAGAAGTATACAAGGTATTTGAGCTTACAAAGACTACCATAATATTCATTAGAGATAATTTAACAAGGTATTAAATTAAAAACTGTACATTTAATTTTGAAATTTTGTATGTAAGTGGTTATTTAAAAATTAAATTAATGGGTTTTATGAAAAAAATGTACACATTTAAAAATAGGGCTAAGCAAGATGTTTTAAAAATAGTTACAAAAATAAAATAATATATTACTGAATTATTATTATTAACAAACAATTTGAATTCAGACAAAAAATTAAAATATTGTAATCAGAGTGAGATCGATCTCGTGAACATCTTAGTTTCTGACAAGCATGCTACCAAGAAAGCTAAAGTGCACATTGATTAAGAGGACAGTTTAAATTTTACTCAGATAACATGAGAAAATTTTGAGACAACCAGCTTAGATGCATACAACTCGAATTTGGTTAACTAATATAATGAAAAAAATCATTTTACATGATGCACTCAATAAAATAATAATGTTAACTTTCAGTTACGTATCTTGTACAATGGCGTGTTGTGGCATTTCATCGACTCAATCCTTTGATACGTCATGGTTTTAGTGTGTTGTCGGATTGAAAACTAAGTCACAAGCAAAACATTACACCGATTCACACAACAGTATAAACCTTTCAAAATTGGCTCTCTTTTGGTACTTGCTGCGATTTGTGAGTTCATGAGTTGCAAGTTTGCTCGCTAGCAATTATTTGCACAATCTTTCCGGATTTAATCATACAGGTTCTTATAAAATTGTGTTGGAGATAAAACTAATCTTCAGAGTTCAGTAAGAATGTATTTTTTTACTGTTGATAAGGACAGTAAAACTTATTTGCAACTAAATAAAATTTATGCAGTAAAATCGATAAGGATGGTTTTGATTTTAACTATTGTCACTATAGCATAAGTACATTTACTTTCCTTATTTGATTATTTACCGAAAACTTGTGTTTTCTTTGTCCAAAATTAATAATAACGGATGTGTTAGAATTAATCTTGACAATCACTTAATACAAATATTACAAATATTACAAATATAATTACTAATTTAAGAAAGAATTAAAAAAGGTGGTTGATAATATTCATTATTAGTGAAACCTTCTCATACAAATACCACAAGTACTTTCACTGTTATGAATGAATAACACAGTGACTGTTTAGCTTAAGACCCTTGTTACTAAATTCTACTTATAGTTTCTTTGTTATGAATAAAAAGGTGTTTGTTTAACACATCCTTCCTCTTGAAGCTCTTTTTACAAACGTCACACTTATACATTCTTTGTTCTGAATGAACAAGAAGGTGACTGTTTAAAGTATCCTTCCTCTTGAAGCTCTTATCACAAACATCACACTTATACTTTCTTTGTTCTGAATGAAAAATAAGGTGAGTGTATAAGGAACCAATCACCTTGAAGCTCTTATCACAGACATCACACTTATACTTTCTTTGTTTTGAATGAATAAGACGATGCCTGTTTAAAGTAATCTTCTGTTTGAAGCTATTGTCACAAACTTCACACTTATACTTTCTTTGTTGTGAATGAATAAGAAGATGACTGTTTAAAGTGCTCTTCTTTTGAAGCTCTTGTCACAAACATCACACTTATACTTTCTTTGTTGTGAATGAATAAGAAGATGATTGTTTAAAGTGCTCTTATGTTTGAAGCTCTTGTCACAAGCTTCACACTTAAACTTTCTTTGTAGTGAATGAATAAGGTGATGAATGATTAAATTGGTCTTCAGTTTGAAGCTCCTGTAACAAACTTCACACTTATACTTTCTTTGTTCTGAATGAATAAGACGATGACGGTTTAAAATTCTCTTGTGTTTGAAGCTCTTGTCACAAACTTCACACTTATACTTTCTTTGTTGTGAATGAATAAGAAAGTGTTGGTTCAAATTAGCATTCATCTTGAAGCTCTTATTACAAACATCACATTTATACATTATTTGTTCTGAATGAATAAGACGATGCCTGTTTAAAGTAATCTTCACCTTGAAGCTCTTATCACAAACTTCACACTTATACATTCTTTGTTCTGAATGAATAAGACGATGACGGATTAAAATTCTCTTGTGTTTGAAGCTCTTGTCACAAACTTCACACTTATACTTTCTTTGTTGTGAATGAATAAGACGATGACTGTTTAAAGTGCTCTTCTGTTTGAAACTATTGTCACAAACTTTACACTTATACTTTCTTTGTTGTGAATGAATAAGACGATGACTGTTTAAAGTGCTCTTATGTTTGAAGCTCTTGTCACAAACTTCACACTTAAACTTTCTTTGTTGTGAATGAATAAGGTGATGAATGATTAAATTGGTTTTCAGTTTGAATCTCCTGTCACAAACTTCACACTATATATTTTCTTTGTTGTGAATGAATAAAAAGGTGATTATATAAATTACTCTTCCTTTTGAAGCTCTTATCACAAACGTCACACATATACTTTCTTTGTTCTGAATGAATAAGAAGGTGTTGGTTCAAATTATCCTTCCTCTTGAAGCTCTTATTACAAACATCACACTTATACATTATTTGTTCTGAATGAATAAGACGATGCCTGTTTAAAGTAATCTTCACCTTGAAGCTCTTATCACAAACTTCACACTTATATTTTCTTTGTTCTGAATGAATAAAAGAAGGTGTTTTTTAAATTACCCTTCCTTTGAAGCTCTTATTACAAATATCACACTTATAGTTTCTTTGTTCTGAATGAACTAGAAGGTGTTTGTTAAGACTCCCCTTTTGTTTAAAATCCTTATTGCAAACATTACACTTATACTTTCTATGTAGAATATGATCAGATTTTGATTGGTATATTGTCCTTACTAATAGAATCTTTAAAATCACACACCTTTCAAACAAATTTACATTTTTCTTCTCAATTATATCTTGAACAGATGTTGTACTGTTTTCACCAAGTGCAGAATCATTCAGAAAAATACTCTTCTTTTGACCCATTAACTCACAATTTCTTTTTTCTTCTTTATGACCTAAACATTTATCTAAATTAGAATATTTGCATGGTAGTGAAACATCAGTAACTTGCGATGATAAATCATGAGTGGAAGGTGTTAATTCAGTCTGTAATGAAAGTGGAAATAAGAATTAAAAATTAGTCTAAATATTTTTCAAATAATAACATGTCTATTTATTTATAAGTCCTAAAAGTCTAATTTAGGAGCTACCAAATTAACATTATTATATATATTAGGAGGGAAAATCATAACCTAGCTCAAGTAAGAAAAACAAAAATAAAAATACAACTAAAATAAGCAATGGAATTAGGTCTATGCTCCTTGAAGTAATTTGTGGTATTTATAAGGATATAAGTATTTATAAGTCCCAAATAAAGTCATTTCCTGATAAATATGGAATATTAAATGAATTTTAATAACTCTGAACGATATACGTTTACATAACACAACACTGGAGTTGTTGAAATCAAACAAGATTTCACTAGTATTTAACTATGGACAAAGCAAATGTTCTAAAGAAAGAAAGATAATTTTCAGGACATTAGGAAATCTTGTTACTATTGTATTATGACTAATAAAGAAATAATTTGGGAGAAGGGAAAAAAAATGTTCATGAAACGTTTTTCATGACAAAATGTAATAAATTCTTCTTAAAAATAGTATTAAATGAATGAATTTTATTAAAACTCGAATAGTGAATATTATACAAAGATATTGTTTTTAATTTTTCATTGTATTTTCTACCCTACTCATTCAGTGTTAGCACATATTTAAATTAATAATGTTAAGATGAGAACTTTATAATTCAGAATAACTGTAGCCATATTTGTGAATATGAATAAAATGAAACTAGCCATTTAAGAAAAAAAAACACCTTCAGTATACCTGCCTGGGATTCTAACTCAATCTCATCATTGCCAGGCTTGCCTTACTGAAGAGGGACACCATAAACTATGCAGCCACTGAGGCAGGTAAACAACTATAAATGTATGTATAAGATATTTTTGCTATTTTAAAACACATAATAACTTGGTTTATTTTATTAATGTAATTGAAACTATATTAATATACAACAAAATAATACTCAGTAAAGTAATTACATTCAATTAGACATATTCACTTTCTAAACTGACAGATTATTATATCAACACGTATATAAAAGCTTAGAAACTAACATAAATTTAGAACTAACACAACAACATGTCTCAGAACTTAGAAACAAACTTAAATTTATAACTAACACAACACCAAAACCCCGAATATTAATTCCTCAGTGTTAAAGAGAAAACTCATATTTACAAATGATATTTTTTCTGTCCCAAACCAGGAATGGGACCCGGCACCCTTAGCAAAGTGCACAGATGGATAACCACTGAGCTAAGTGTTGGACTGGTTAATGAAGTCTGTTCATGATAGGTTTTTACCAGGATGTCAGTTCAAAAATTATATGTTAATTTTTGGATGGACTACACTTGTAAAACACCTTGTTTTTGTTATAAATGTCAAGTTTTTTTATCACATATTATATTTAAAATAACGTCAACTTAAGTTTTATCACACTATTTAATTACTTTATAATAATCTCTAATTACCCAATCCAAAACCATATTTTAAACATAATTAAAAGTACTTCTTGGTTTTGTAAATGTTACTGATAACATATAATATAGTGCATAAATTAATACTCTTTAATAGAGGCATTGTATTTACTTGAAAAAGGAAATACTTGTAATTCCTTTATAAATATAATAAATTATTTTATGATCATTTTATTGTATTGGGAAATAGTTAACCGAATAAAATATGTTTATTTACTGCGGGTAGATCATTGTTAAGAACTTGTTTTCATCATGTTCAATCACATAATTTAAATTCATTGATCACCCACCATCTTTAAGCTATGGTAGTTAAAACCTTTTGTGAAAGTGCTGTGATTAATCATTTTTTAAGTGGAATATAACAATAAATATGATTATTATTATTAGCAACTTCAAATGAATAAAAATAATATGGGCCTGAATTACTGTGTTTAACTATCACAATCATACATTACCAAATGTTTTAATTACAGTTATCCAAAGTGACAGATGTCAGCTGTTGGCATAGGGATGCATTAGCGACTATTTATAGTATCTTTATGAGCTGTATCCAATAAACTAAGGGCATGAATCTACTATAATTAGAAGTGTGGTTTAATAAAGTGTGCATTTTGCAGACTTATTAGTTATCAACCTGGGACCTCCTTAACTCTAAATCCACACCCTAGTTGGAGTATTCTATCCGCTTTTGAGTGAAAGGTGAGTGGGGAACCATTTGGGAAAAACACTCTCAATAGAACCGAACGGGATTCGAACCTCAATATCCTTTCTTCAGTAGGAAAGTCTAACAGGAGAGTGACAATTTATGTTGTTAAGCTACCATGAATATTACAAATAATTTACAAAGATCTTCAAGTTGTTTCTGAAATATATGTGTGTATATAAATTTATTTTCGATTATTTTGTTGGCTGTTAACGATAACGGTAGTAAGAAGCAATGCTAATTTTTTTAGTTCAATCACACACAAATTTGCCGTACATCAACCTCTTTTCCGCACTAACCATGAAGTAGAGATATAGCCACTTTTTTTAAAACAGCGTTCCCCTATAGAACTATAGAACTATGTTCTTAATGGACATAATATGTTAATCGTAGTTAATAATATGTTATATTATTAACCGTTTGATGTTAAAGTTTTATGCATAGATTATATTCTTGTATCCTATATATTATTCAAGGGTATTAATTGACTAAATCACCCTCTTTGTCAGTCATATCAGGGCCATCAGATGGTTCGTCTTGTCCTTGACAGTTGTTACACATGGATAACGGTGTAAACAACTTATAACACAGTCACAGTTTACCTAATTTTCAGCACATATGGAATTCTTAATCGGGTGGTGTTGGAGGAGCCTCAGTTGTATACAAATGTGATAATATGTTTGGATGGGGTTTATCCAGCCAACAGCTAGGAATAATATTGGAGCATAGCACATCTTGAGAAATGTAAATTCTTGTTATCAATAAGGTTGGATATGTACCCTTCTTGGCCACATCACACGGTGCAGTAAATTACCTCCATCAATATTATAAATCAAAGATAGTATAAAAATCCTTATCATATAAATCACACTGAAATTTTCTCTGACAGAAAGTGTAAGAAGATTACTGTTTGAATTTGTCTTGACTTAGTAGTCCTCCTCTAGAAAACATCGCACTT
Organism: Timema cristinae; assembly: GCA_039000515.1. Lineage (NCBI taxonomy): Eukaryota > Metazoa > Arthropoda > Insecta > Phasmatodea > Timematidae > Timema > Timema cristinae. Next base: position 68,074 of record JBCFYV010000286.1, read on the forward strand.
ATATGCTATTTGCCCGAAATTAATAAACAGGTGTAATTTAAAATCACTCTGACAATCGAGCCATTATATAACACATAACGATTGAAGGAACAAATGAAGAGGAAAGTCCTATTTTAATTCAAATTGAGATAGTGCTGCCATCTGCTAAGACAATCATGAGACCTTCATAAAAGGTCTGTGGAGTCGGTATGCTGAGTCTTCAAATAAAATTCCTTTATTTTTCTATAGTTCAACACCAACTCAGACTCCTTCATAAATACTAAATGACCCATAGTTTAGTGGTCTCTGGTCCTGGCTATGAACCTAGAATTACCAGATTTGAATCTCGGTCGGTACCATGGTGATTTTGCCGAAAATAGACCTACCAACCGTCACCATGGTTTGGTCGATAAGCCTTAAGTTGGGTTTAAGAGATTACACTGGTTCCCCACCTTCATATTGACTATCACTATCATCATCACCTCATCTCACGATACAAAAAAAAAGCTTCTAATAAAAGAATGTATGATTTGTAATATTTGAGCGCCCTATGGGCAACGGTACATTAGTGCTGGTTAATTTTTACACACCACACACACACACATATAAAGAATGCTAATTAGTAATAGCAAATTTACTGTAGTAAAATGCTCTAATAAAGACCACTTCGTCATGGAAAGCTTCCTTGACATTGTAAAGGTATAGTTACCTAAATAATAACAAAAAAAAAAAGTATAAAATACTGTTATGCATTTTTATTTTGAAACTATAGTTCAAGTTAGTAAAGAGCCCATTTATAGTATGGTTAAGAGAGGGATGTATCATATTTAAATAATGATACTAATAAATATTATTATTTTTACTCATACTCATCATCATAAACTGTTTCCATACTGAATTAAGTTGTTGGATTGAGAATAAGCAAACAAACATATTTCACGCATGTGTGTTGTAACTGCAGGTAGTCCTGCGAGCACAAAGTGTGATTTGAGTTCAAAACTATAATGGTGTAACCAGAAGTTGATTCAGAGAATATATTATACGATGGAGGTGTGGGTTCAAGTAAGAAACCAATTCATATAATATAGAGAGGGGTTACAAAACTTATTTCATTGGTAGTCATAGTACCATTAATATAAGAAGTCTTAGAAATCATAAATACATTTTTCTATCTTCAGGATATTTAGTTTTGTCCAAAGATAAGTATTGGTGAACACTTGTTTGGTTTCAAAAACTGCAGGGTTGTTTGATGAGAAACAAAACATTAGGAGTTGATATGTATTCAAAGTATATATTTTTTATCAGCGACGGATTTAATCATGGTCAACAAAAAAATGGTTATACATTCATCTCAAAAACTTCAAATTTATTTTTATACTTTGTAGATATCACCATTTCATATGGATGTTCTGGAACATAATATTGCATCTTCGGAGTCAACAGTACACCTTAGCTAAATCAGTAGGTAGCATGTCTGTCTACTAAGCTAAGGGTCCAGGGTTTGATTCCCAGCATGGCTGAAAAATTTGTCATTGGGAAATGTGGATTTACCTTTTCACATTGATAAATTAACAGCAGTGAGACAGGATGTTGAGCCTGTCCTAGTCTTAAGTTAGGTTATAAGTCTTATGAAGCTATGACAAGCTTAGACAGTCAGTAGTGGAAAATATATGGCTTGAATAAACAAACTTACCACTTGCTTTTTACAGATCATTTGCTCTAAAAGTTAGCAAGCTAAGATAATAGAGTTCCATTATGGCAAAAATTGGGTAATCTGTCAAAGTAAAACTGTTAACTTTCAGAATCAGGTTAAGTGAAGTGTAAATATTACATTAAAAAAGACTAATAAATCACCCAAATTAAGTAAATTATTTCATGTGAAAGGTATCGGCAGTCTGGTCTATTCCTGAAATGATGCCTTATATGCGTAAAAAAACAGAAACTCCACAGTTAATACATTGTAACCATAAGTTTATTTATACTTCCCTATCCTTGCATACTTCCTTCACTTTAACAACATCTATTCATCGAGTAATAAATGCAATTATATTCTTAAAGATTTTCACGTTTCTCTTTTTTCATACATTTGTCTACATCATTAACCACGTCTTACATGACCTACGTCTTGTTTGGATCCACACACTCTACCTTCATATATTTTCTTGTCACTTGATCCACTCACATCCTCTCAACATGATGCATAAAAATTAATGAAATCAACTTTATTTAAAAATTAGTTGGCACAATGGCTAAGTAGTTTTATGATAATGGAAATTGAAAAAACAAAGAAAAAGGAAAAATATATAAATTAAAAAACCATTCAAATGAGATGTATGAGCCAATGAGAATGCAAGAAGAAGCTCCAGACAATTAAACACAGCAGATGGAAAATATCTTCTGTTTGTGTTTGTAAACGTTGTGTTTCAAAAGATATGGTATAGCTACTTTTTGATTTTCAAGAAAACCCTAAGTGAAGTAGTTATTAATATCATATTTAGTAGAGTAAAGCATATTGATTTCGATAATAAGAAATAAGAAAGATTTAATAGAATCTGGAACTTTAAATTTCTCAAGACCATACTCATGGAGAATTTTAAGAATCAGTTAGGGGTAAGCTAATAAATTAACATCGCAGAGAAAATCATGATAAAATCCCCGATTATAAAAAATAATAATATAGTATTGATTTTATAAGCTAATAGTATCTTTAATTTAGTTAATTTTAGTACAATTCCAAAAAATAATCCACAGAATAACGTTTATTTTAATTTTAGTAAAAAAAATGGCAAATAAAATTTAAATGTATGAAAATGATTCTATTAAAGTATTTTTCCAACATTTGGAATTCTCAATTTGTTGGAATGCATAAACAAATTGGTAGTTTCCCTTTATATATATTATTAGCACCGCTTCTTTCTACTCGTTCAAGTTACATGCTTAAGTACTAGTTACGCTAATGGCGTTGGAATTGGGAAAGTGGTGAATTTAGAGGAAGTGACTCCACATTTGCGTGTATGGAGACTGAAAAATAATTTAGGAAAAAATACACCTAGTTCACAAGACCAAGATTCAAACCTCAATCTCCCCATCTTCAGCAGTCTTGCTCAACAAGAAATACTTGCGTTAGCCAAATACGCCACCCAGGAATGAGTGTTAAGTGATTTTTTTTTAAATTACTTTTACCTTTTTAAATGCTTATATTTAGATCACTTCGGGGAAAAGCAATGATATTGGGAATAAGCACAAATGAGATTTAATCAAAATAAAAACTACTACACCTACCTTAATTTCTTCTTTGATTAGTGGAAATCTGATGGTTGAAGATGGTTGAAGTTCATTATTTTGTTTAGTTTCATAAATACAATTTTTCGAGCTCTCTTCTTTGATGGGTGGAAAATTGATACTGGTAAAATCATTATTTTGTAGTTTTTGTAATTTCTCATTAAGACATTCCTTTAAGTCCTCGGTTGGTTTGGCAACAATCTATACAATGAAATATGTTAATAGCTATTAGTTCTGTGAACAGTAGACCTCGCTCCCTCCATCTTATTATATCACAATTGTGTATGTTTTACAATCAAAGAAAAAAAAGGGGAAATCCACTACTTGGCTAACTTTAATTAAAGACGGATGAACATAAAATAGAAAAAATGTCATACAATCACGATTTAATAGTAATTTACTGTGTTTTTTTAAAACAAAAATAATATTTTAAATATACATTTATTTTGAGAAAATATTTTAAGGAAATACTTTTATTCAGATGCCTTTTGGATAGAAATTTTATTGTTTTATTAATGAAGATTTTTTTGTTTTTAAAATTCAAAAAGTGTTTTCTAGCGAAGGCTTTTTTTTTCCTTGATACCCTTTACGAGTCACAGAACAATGAAAAAAAAACACTGCCCACATGAATTGGAAAATATAAATGTGGGTATCCTCACCATGTGACAACTACCTAATGCCATCGCTGGGTCGCAAAAGCGAGCTAATGTGGATCCTTCATATGAATATATATATATATATATATTGTTATGGCCCGAATATAATGGAAGGTTTTTTTCCAAAAATTTCCCTCTAAATTGTACTCATAGAATATGCACAGCATTAAAATTTTCAATGAAAAAACTTTATGATTAGCACAGAAGTCTACTTGGTAGCATACTTAACTGTAATAGCTGGCCAGTTGTAATTATCACACACACCTGAGTCTATTTGTTAGTTCATGGTTTAAACAAAGAGATAAAGAGGGGAGAGGGTATTTCCACCCTTTAGTGTAACTGTACTTTTAATGCTGTAGGTCAGTGTTAGCTGGTGGAGAATCCATCTTGTGTTTTAAGATCCTTTCCCAACCTGTTGCATTAATTAAAGACACACATGTGCATGCACTTAACATTTACAAATACTTACATTGATTTCCTCATCGCCTGCAAAACTTGGCTCCAACTTGATTTTACGATCATTATCAATCTAACGAACAATAAGAGATTTGTTTTAAATTGTTGAATTTATATTGAAACAGAAAGAACAAGAACTTCCAATCCACCAATTAAATTAAGGGCTCGGTCAATAGTTGTTGGAAGTGAAGTTAACTCAGCCCCAGTCTATAATTTACAGCATGGAGAAAAACCAAGTGAATTATAGCTTGTCTTGGGCGGTTCAGTCCGCCCACGAGTTTCAAGATTTATCAGCAACTTTAGACCCAGCCCCCCTTCCTTCACCCATCCAAAGAGTGAGACTGAGTTAGCAAGCAAACAAAACAAAGCTATAATCCTCTGAAATTTTATCGCAGGTAGTAATTAACTGTGTATTAATATGGGGCAATGTGCCAGGAAGGGTTGAGGGGGCTGTCTAAACTAACCTTGTACATAGCCTTAACGAGAGCTATTAGGGGAGAGTACCTAAGATTGTCACAAATAGAAGGCAATGCATTTGCCAACTGGTTTAATCTTTCAATGGAATTCATCCTGGCCAAAGCATATATGAATTGGAAGTTTTCTAGCTCTCATATGTGTTCATTCATGATTAAATTGGGGTATGGTCTGGTTTGCCAGTGATGGAGAGGTCAGGTATCAAATCCTACCCGGGTGTGTCTACAAAGGTGGTTAATTTTTATGTTTCCCACTCTACTTCCAGGCAAATGTGTTTACAATGTCTCTAAATTTTACCTTAGTATTTCCAATACCCTATTAGTGCAACTAAATGGGTATAGATCAGACAGTTACACAATAAAAAAAATGATGATTTTAAGAAGTAGTGCTAATAAGAAAAAAGATTTGAAATGTTAGCGCTAAAGTTTCCACGAATCTATACTATGCTAGAATTGTTAATATGCATTAAATTACAAAATTAGTAATCAATAATAAATATTAATTAATAAAATTGTATTTACTATTTAATAGTCAATACCATTTTATTAGTATGCACATTTTTTTACATTAAAACATCATATAGGGGACCAATGTTGATTTATTCTAAAACAACATTTTATTGGATCAATCAATATACAAATATTTTATTTTTTCATAACTGAAATATTACTTAAAACACATAATGAATAATAACAACTATACATTGTTAATATTTGTACAGTAGCCGCATGGCTTCTTTGGTGCTGATGACAGCTCACAGCTTTGAAAAGTTACCAGACCAAATTATGTATCCCTATGTCGAACCAAATGATCTGCAAAAACATATGTTTAGCAACTGTCACTTCTGACAGTCAAAATGTAGGTAATACCTAAATGTTGACTGTGAGAAGTCAGCTGTGAGCTGTCAGTCAGTACCAAGGAAGCCACGAGTCTACTGTATAATGCAAATACAATAAAAATCGCAAATTACACTAATGATATACCTATATTATGATTATATTTATTATTATAAATATTACTATATATAATATATTATCATTCATTATTCATCATCATCATTATCATTATTCATTATTATTATTATTATTATTATTATTATTATTATTAGCACCATGTCTCCCCACCTGTTCAGGTTATACGAACTTACGCTAATACGTAATAGTAGGGTGATTGTGAGATTAAATGGAGGACTTAAAGTTTAAAGTGGGATCTGAACCACACATCATTCCACACATTCACAAGTTGTAATTAAATTACACGTCTTGTCAGAGGTGAAGGAAGGGTTTGGCAATCAGATAAATATGTGCTGGGACCAAGGATTCAACCCCGGACCCCCAACACAGAAGTCTGATACCTTACCCCAAATCCGCCAGGTTCACCCTATAAAAGCAAATCTTTTTGTTCCTATTGACCTCTTTCCCCAGTGAATTAACCTGCATTTAAAGGTGATCTAGATCCCAGTTAATTATATCTCGCACCTCGCGACTTTGAAGGAGACCTTGGATGAAGACCAAAATATCTTTTCAGCATTAACAACCTCTAGTGATTGGTATCATAACTCTTTATCATAGAAAAAAAATCCTTTTTATATACTGCTCATTGGATTTAGTATGACCGGTTATACCACCTATCAAGGTTATAAACCTCTTAATAAGGGTGTTGGAAGCATCAAAGCTTTGACATTGCTTTGAAACAAATGTCGGTTTAAACTTTGATTCCAAAAAAATTCCAGCTTTGATAATTACAATGCTTTCCTAATCAAAATATTTAGGGTGATGTTTGTTTATCAGTTTCCAACTGCATGTCCCCACAAATATGAGAATATCTTCACTCAAAATTTTAGCTTTCCACAACATTAGTGTTATTAAAATACCAAATGCAGGGATAATACACTTAAAGTTCACATGAATAACATTCACTTAAATTTCAGTTAAAATTTAGATAACGAAAGAGAAAAATTAATGTGTTATTAGGATTAACGCGACTTAACATATCTCAAGCTAAACACAGAAAATGGATTTGAACAGAATGATAACAAACTAATTTAAGAAAAGGCATTTAACAATGACTAGGCACTAAGTACTTGCAATCAAAGCTTATTGAATACTGGATAAACAAATAGAGTGTAACAAAAGGCTACAATGTTTAGTTTGCAAGACGAGATCAAACTCTGCCGAATAAGTAACCTACATTCGATAAACAAACAAATGAAGTAATGTTGACTTGGCTAATAAAATGATTGGCTAGATACAGAATGCAGTACCCTTCCCTCAATGTTCAATTAACAATGAAAGTTTTCCCTGAACAACTCTTAAGTGAGTTGAACATTAAGTGTCCATTAAGTTAAATGCATAATGATGGCTTCCCTTTAAAAGAATAAGGATAACTGGTTAAGTTATGTGAACATTACATGAATGTTAAGTTGATAGTGATCTCGGCATTAGTCACAGCTTAAGTTACCTCCGTTTTAAACTCCACGTTTTGATCTATACCAATAAAAGAGTTCCATTCCGGCTCTGTCTTTGAGTTTAGTGGAGAGTTCTTAACACCCTCATCCATCTTAGAAAGAAGAAATTAATCTGCCATCAGTGGCCTACAAAGGAAACAACAAATTAAAAGAGAACATTAAGTAAAAATGTATTTTACCAACTCAAATCCCATAGTAAACTAAGCAACAAATATAATCTTTAAATTATACAATAATATCTATCTCTAAATTTTTCAATTTTGCTTTTCAAAGTATGTACACTTTTTGAATCAAGTAGCTACATCAGCACATGACCTATAAATTAACAATAGGGAAGTTCATTTTTAAGCTACACATTGTCGGCTGTTTATAGTGAATAAGGACAGCGCTTACAGGGGAAAAAGATGGGTTGGAAGAATGGTTAGGAGTCCATCAGAGCCTAAACAGTACCGCAATTTAAAAGTGAAACAGTCAATAGTCGATACAGAGGCTTAAGGACTACAAATCCATGTAAAGTAATTGTGTGTGTGTGTGTGCATTGAAATGAAATGACCAATGACAGTGAAACGGTCCATTGCTATTGAAACAAATATTAAATGAAATTATAGTTTAAGCATGGAGTTATTTCAGAAATATTTATTCTGAAAATTTTAAAACCAGGGAAGCACAGCATCTCAGAAATCTTTTTCTTAGATATACCACTTTCTTAGAAACACTGGTGTCACTTTGTTAGGTTTTTAACTTCCCATTTGGACGGTCTCACATTTTTTCCAATAGTTGGAACGGTTGGCTGATAAAGGATAGACTATGTATACACCATTCCGGTTTCTAAGGACCATCAATGGCTTAAGGATAATTCAGGTGTAGCACTTTCAGACTTCTGGACGAGTCTCTAGTCTCCACCTTTTAATTGGGTGGCACCGCCATGTGATTAAGCTTACAAAACGTTTGAATGTGATTTACCTGCGATGAGGCTTTATGTATAACAATCAACATTAGAATGCTGTTTTTGTACTTGGAATAATTAAAAGTTTTTCTCGGTGTAATTGAATTAAACTCTTCGAAATGAAATGTTCTAGACTATGCGCTATGCTATGCATCTAAACAATTACTAACCAAAATAACTACACAGCATATTTTTATAAAACATCTAGGATAGGTTACATTTGAAAGTTAGGATAAGTGCAGTCACAAATATTATATTTAAACATGAGCTATAAGTCATTCACGAGCTAGGTTTCCCTGGATGACAGCTCGAAATGTTACTAAGTAATCCCTAAAATATCACAACGCCAACAGCTGACATCTATCATTTTGGATGACTGTAATGAAAACAGATGGTAAAATATTAATGTGATAGTTAACCATAGTAATTTAGGCCAATATTATTTATATATTTATTTGAGGTCGGACACAAAGTTTATTTATAGTTTTATTCCCCTTAAAAAAAATATTAACTCCACTTTCACAAAAACTTATGACAACATAGCTTCAAAATTGCGACTGACGAATCTAAACCATATGATTGAACATAACGGTAAACAAGTTTTTTTTACAATGATGCAGACACGCAGTTGATGAAAATATTTTATTCAGTTAAATATTTCAAATTACGATAAAATAATCATAAAATCATTTATTGTAAGTAAAAAAATGACAATACTTTTATCTTTTCCAATTAAATACATGCCTGTATAAAAAGAGGTAATTAAAGATCTTTACATTTATAACAAAACTGTGATATTTTACAAATGTTGGCAAATAAAACCTAAACATATGATTTTCGAACTGTCATCCAGGTAAAAACCTATCGTCAACGGAATATAGTTGGTGTACTATTATTATTATTATTATTATTATTAGCACCGCGTCTTACTACCCATTCGGGTTATACGCACTTACGCTAATGTGTAATGGTAGGGTGATTGTGAGATGAAATGAAGGACCTACAGTGGAATCCGAACCAAGGTGGAGGCCTGGCATTCCTCACATTCACAAGATGTCTTGTCAGAGGTGAAGGAAGGGTTTGGTAATCAGATAAATCTGTGCCGGGACCGAGGATTGAACCCCGGCCGCCAGAACAGAAGTCTGACACCTTAACCCTAGACCACCAGGTCACCATATGTTGGTGTAGTTATTATGATAGTGCCATTGGTACTTTCATTTTGATGCGCGCGCACGCTTACTTTGCTGTGATTCGTTGACTAAATAAAGTTAAATTTGAATCAAATTCTATGGAATAATAGGAACTAAGGAATTAAAGAAAGGATTATGTACACTTACTACACACTTACTGATTCGAAGTCTGTAGATGGGGCTTTAGGATAATAACAAGTTCAGAGTAGATAAGTAGAACAAATACAGTGGCGAAGTAGTATCAGCTTGCGCCTGCTTTAATAAAGGCCAATAATTTTAAAACAATGCATTTAGGAATATATTGAATACACTCGTCAATTTTAACTTACACGTGAATATCGTTGGATATGTCACACGATAGAATCCACAGATCAGCTTAACACGAAAGATCTGTTAAGTCTATGTTAAAATGTTTGTATGGTGTTTTCAGCATTTGTGCTGCTTTCTAAGCAAATATGTGAACACTTTTGTTGTATTAAAAAGAGGTCTCGGTAGCTCGGTAGATATTTTATTCGTGTAGAACTACTATTACTTTTTTTAAATTTATTGAAGTTATACTTCTTTGGTCGCGTTATGAAAAAATGATGAGAGTTAAATTTTAAGATGCGCGCGCATCACTGTAACACAAAAGTAACAGGTTGAAGTTAAACCGCTCATTAAGTCTCGAAATAAAAAAGCAACCAACAAAATAGAAATAGAACCTCTGTTAGTCGCGTATGTTGGTACGCTCGTCGCCTCTGATCACTGTTTTCATATATATATATAATATTTATCCACATGTTTCTAATTTCTACATTCACAACACGTGTTTTAGTTTCATACAAGTGCGAATTATATATGTGCTAATAAATTATATTCAGTAGATATTAAATTGAATATTTTGATTAATATTATTTACTATTCGTAAATATTAGTGAAAAAAATTGTGCTTATAGACTTTTTCAGGTGCTACAATATAATTGAGGTTAACTATCCGTATGTATTATTTATTGATATAAATTAAAATATTATTTTTTGTATTTATTTATATTATTAGTTTAAAGTTTAAGTTCCATTAATAAAACATAATGTTTATAGAAACTTTAAAACTTATTTTAAAGTTATACTAACTGCCATTTAGTGACGAGATGTCTTTGGACTTGGAGGAATACAAACCTCTTTGGATCTAGACGAAGATTACACAGTTCGTAGTTTTGTTTTGTAATACTGCAAGAAATGCCATTGCGTTGTTTGAAAGTAAAAATCCAACAATAAAAGGTACGTAATTGTTTTGTTACTACTGTCTAAATTGAAACAAATTTTGTGCTTGACATACGTTTTGTTATTTTAATTAATTCATTATTAATTGGAGTACAGTTATGTAACTAATTGTATTTTAAGCCAATAAATAATATGCCACCTTTAAATTTATGTGAAGTGACAATCAATGATTTAAAGTTTGCTCCAACTTTGAGTGGTGGCAATTAAAAGGCGCACTTTGCTCTCTAATTGCGCCTGCTCCTTTTAGTGAATAGAGATTTGAGAACATATTTCAAACTTCGGGGCTAAGTTAAACTATTGCTCCCTTGGTGAATACAGGACCATATGATTTAATGAAATTTTGATTATATTGAATTACTATTCGTAAATATTAGTGAAAAAATGTTGGATATAACTTTCAGTACTCCAAATAATGAGTTAACTACCGAAGTATTATTATATTGTTATAAATTAATATTATTTTTTAGACCATAATTAATCTAAAATATTAAATTTTTTTTATTATGATCAAATAAGTAACGTCTTGCTCGTAATAATACACAACACCCATATTTTTTTATTTTTTTTTTTACTATTAGTTGCTGTGGTATTAGTTTTCCTAATCTATTATCACTCGAAAAATTTTATATTATTTTTTAATATCAAATGTAAATAAATAAATAACATAACATAAATATTGGTTTCTACAAGAATTATTTAAATTGGGTCAAAAGTAATTTTTTTTTAATAAAATCTGTTCAAGTGATAATGGTTGCACAACTAATGTAGTTCACTAACCATTTCTAGAAACTCTAAAAGCAAACATAAAGTTTAAATTAATATTTAAGGAAATATAAATAAATAGCAAACTAAGTTTAAAATCATCTATATTTAAAAGGGGACCTGGTGGTCTAGGGGTAAGGTGTCAGACTTCTATGCTGGCGGCCGGGGTTCAATCCTCGGTCCCAGCAAAGATTTATCTGATTGCCAAACCCTTCCTTCACCTCTGACAAGACATCTTGTGAATCTTTGATCGGGAATGCCAGGACCCACCGTGGTTCGGATTCCACGTTAAACTGTAGGTCCTTCATTTCATCTCACAATCACCCTACATTACACATTAGCGTAAGTGCTAATAACCCAAACGGGTAGTAAGACACGGTGCTAATATAATAATAATAATAATCTATATTTAATATAAATTTATTCACAATTCACAATTTAATTATAAATTTATTCACAATTTATTCAAAATACACAATATTTTTCAAATACAAACAAGTGAACATCTCTTAATATAAAAAAAATCCAATTAAAATCCCCATCTACATTTATTTATTTGGCATGAACATAATTTAAAAGCAGAAAATCAATCAAGTAATAAAACAACTGTTAACCATTTTGTTTTGTTTAATTAGAGATAGAATAGATGTTTCCAACCAATTGGTCACTCACTTGTTTCAGGGCTGGGGAGTGTTGTGTTGAAATGTCTGTTGAGTTAAATTATTTACAGAGTAGGAAGGTGCAAAATTCAAAGGAAATTAACAAGTATAAAACCTAATTTACTGCAGTTAAAACAAGTAGGCTATCGACAGTTGTGCAGTCTTTTTGTATACTCGTTGCTGTTTGTTTCACCGGTTATGAGGTCGGGATTCAAATTCCAGCCTGGTAAACTAACTGTAAATTTCTTAAGCATTTTTAACCTCCCCCTTCATGCAAATAAGGGTATATTTAACATAAATTATACCTCCCCACCATTGTAATTAAATGAGCAAAGCCATGAAGGGTAGAAGACAGTTAAAAAAAAAATTTAAAGTTAATTTGAACACTTCTATGATATCAAGGAGTCACAAGGATATCATAGACAAAAAATTAATCAAACTCTAAATACATTCGGAAACCAATAAAAATAAATAGTACGGAACCCCGCAGTATCTCTTTAACACTAAAGCTCACAAAATTCTATCAATAGGCAATATTTGCCAATATCTCAGAAACTATTGGTTTTATAAAAATATATGTCAAATAAAAGTTTTTTATATCTAATGTACTACAATTTTGTAATGATAAGTTAGTTAGTTAGTATCTCAAATAGCTGCGGAGATACGGTAATTAACGCTTCTGTAAAGTACCCTAAAAGTCATTTTCATGGTAAAATGAAATAGCCAGTTTATTTATAATCCACTAACCTTGCCTAGATACAATTTTAATCAGAATCGTTTAGAGCATATTTGAGAAAATTGGCTTTTTTTTCTTTTTCCCCTTCAGTAAGCTACCCTTAATTTTAGGTGTAGATATCCAAATCCAAAAACCTCTCGGGTCAACCTTATGAAAACCTTAGATACCAAGTTTTAGCTCGATCGGTAAAATAGTTTAGGGTCTAGTTGGAGGTACAGACAGACAAACGGAAATTCAAAATCACTTTTTCGGATTTAGGGAGTTATGAAACGTCAAGATTCATCAAAATCTCGAGTTCGATTTTTTTTACTATCACCATACTTTTCTACCTTTAAATAGCGAGAAAGTAAAAAGAAAGTATCAACCTATAATCTTCAAATACAAGTGAGTTGAATGTCTATTTTTGAGGATTGTTTGGGATAATTTTGTTAAATACTTTTGCTTATTCCTTGGAAAGTTTTATCAAGGAAATATTGAGAAACTCTTAGTTCCTGAACTATTTTGAACTGTATTTGGCACAAACTTTCACAACATACAGGGCTGTTTTAATCAGTAAGTATTAATCTAAATCCTTGGCTGTTGAGATAATTTTTAGTATCAATATATGGTTTAAATATTGTCATGTTAAGTTGTTTTTTTGTAATATATTTTTACATTGGTAAGTTAATTTGGGAGTATGTTTTTTATCACTTCGGGTATGTTTTGCATGTAGCTCTAGTTCGACAGGGAATTAAAAATATTAGTAACAACAGGGTTGCAACTATTTTCTTATTACAAAATTCCCTCTTTTTTCCAGGTATTCCAGAGGAAATTTTGATTTTTCCAGACACCTAATAGATATATAAATATAATTATAGGCACATAAATTTTGTTTTAAAGAAAATTTTAAAATAAAGAATGGTTAATTAAACACATGTTTAAGAATTATTTGAAAACGGATAAGACATTAATTACAACATTTTTCTAGAAGGAAAAATTGATTATATCTGCTTTATGCCCTAAACGAATAAAATAAGAAAAAAAAGTGGAAATACAAAAAAATACAATTTTTTTTAGTTTAAATGTGGTGGGGCCTATATATTTTTTAGAGCAAATTCTTACTTGATTTAAAAACATTTTAACCAATCTTAATTATTGCATATGTACTGTATAGACCAAGTAGCCCACACAAATCCTGAATAATAATTTACAATAATGAAATTAACATGTGATTTCCCTCGCTCATTAGGTGCATTTTCTCTAATTAACCGCCCCCCTCAACCCTTCATATTGCAATTGATATAATAAAAAGTCAACTCTCAATTTATCAGGGTAATGGAGGGCTACTAAACCCTGTTATGTAAATGTACATGGTAAATCTGCAAACCCATCGAAAAATAACAAATACAGTAAGTAAGTACTTGATTAATAAAAGATACGACAAAATCTCACATAAATGTATCATAACTATTATTGAAAAATCAATCATCAGTAAAATACCCTTAACAACTTTTTACCACAAACACAAGGATTAGGCTTAAAGCCCAAGATACCAATTTCAAAACAAATTGTTAAAGCTTGTTTTAAAATATTTCAAGTTTTTGAAAAAAAATCAATCATCAGTAAACTAGCCCTCAACCACTTATGCTATATGTACCAGCTTGCTGTGCAGAGGTGTCCGAAATTGTCTCGCATCAAAATGAGATGCACAAATGTATGCATAAATAAACTTCTCTCTATGGGCCATCAAGAGTGGATTTTGGGAGACATCTACCCATTTCAGATACCTGGAAAAATTAACAAATAGTCTAGTGTTAATATTTTATTTCCTCAAACTGAAAACATCCAAATAATTTCTTCCTTAAGTATTGCCAATTATAAACCAAATAATAGGCCTTATGTTAACTAGAAGTTTTTTTTTTTTTTTTAGCACCATGTCTCACTACCCGTTTGTGTTGTATGCCATTAAATTGACTCATAAAAGAATGTAATGCCGATATTATTATTATTATTATTATTAGCGTCTTATTAACCGTTCGGTTATACGCGCTTACGCTAATGAGCTATGGTAGCGTGATTGTGGGATGAAATAAGGACCTACAGTTATTATTATTATTATTAGCACCGCGTCTTACTACCCGTTCGGGTTATACGCACTTACGCTAATGTGTAATGGTAGGGTGATTGTGAGATGAAATGAGGACCTACAGTTTAACGTGGAATCCGAACCACGGTGGAGGCCTGGCATTCCCCACATTCACAAGATGTCTTGTCAAGGTGAAGGAAGGGTTTGGAAATCAGATAAATCTGTGCCGGACCGAGGATTGAACCCGGCCGCCAGCATAGAAGTCTGACACTTACCCTAGACACAGGTCACCGACCTACAGTTCAACGTGGAATCAGAACTACGGTGGAGGGCTGGTATTCCACATATTCACAAGCTGTGAACGAGCCTTGAAGAGCTCAATAATTTCACAAGTCATCAATAAGAAGCAACATCAAAAATATTCACAGAAGAATATTGAAAACTCTTCAACCTACGTCTACTAATCAAAATATCATCACAGTGGCAAACCAATCACCATCATGCTCCTGTAATAGGACTAAGTCTACTGAAAGAGGGCGTGAATCAGTCTCTGACTAAAATATTGAGGTAGGTATGTAAGCATATACATTACAGTATATAGATAATTTGCCAGTAGTATTATAGGCCTCTTGTAATCTTAGACTTCCCCTTTTGAATACCTGTGTTATTTGTGTATGTGTCTTATCTGATATGTATAGTTAACCTCGTCACATTAAGGTATGATATTACTTTAGATAAATAACAGTTTTCATTCTGTAGGCACAACTTTATTTCCCCTCGATAAGATTAACTTTTCATAACTCGGACCCCCCGCCCCCTTACTTTAGTATGAGTTATCGAGTGTTGACTGAATTTCAGAATTTAATGAAAAATATGTCATTTATACCCAAGAGATTATGTTTTGTTCCTTTGGGATGGTTAATGATAATACAAATGTTAACTGTTATAATATATTAAAATACTTTTTCCTTTAGTGAGCCAGGATTCACAAGGTAAACATGCTTAAATAATAACTGTATCATACTCGGCAGTTAAAAAATATAATCAACATTATATAATATTACATCAATTTGTCCCCTGTTGGAAATCTGAAAAATGTCTAGCCATGATTTATCGTGGAATATCCGTAGCATCCTGTCACAGAGCAAGTGTAGACGACTGGCATTGTTTTTATATGAACCTAAATAATAAAACTACCAAGTGAGACTGAGATACGCTAATTATAAATTCCTCTGTCAATCCAAATCAAAATATAAATATTCAAATACAAAAAACATAACATGTAATAAACAACTGAAAATTAACACTAATTACAAAATATTAACTAACTAAAGTAATACAAATTAATTTGAAAACGTAAAATAAATCGAGAAGAGGAGACCAATCTAAATAACAAAAATATAGCTTAACTAATGAATACAATGAAAAATATTTTAAGTTGGAGTCAAACCATTAGTTTAAATATTTGTAATGTGTTTGGTGGGTCAAAAATTATTTAAAATTCATGTGATGAAGAAAAATAAATATGTATTTAATAAAAATAAAAACTTATGTTTAAAATAAATACATTTTCAATACAGTGAAAAATAGAAATAAAGTGATTTTAATTAAAATTCATGATAAAGAGTCAAATATATTTCGAATGGTGCGAGATCTAGACAAATATGTGAGCACTAAATGAAGAATATAAGCAAAGGATAGAAACATCGTTCGAAATTTTACCATAAAAGTGTCAACACCGTGGTAGTATCTATCTACAGTTCGCACTAGGGATGGGTTGTGAAATCACATCCTGGTCCTTTGACACTGCTCCTCTGACGGCACATTCACAACCTGTTCCTGACAGATGAAAGAAGATGTTCCTTTTTTCACTCGTCCAAAGATCAAATACACGCTGTAACAGGTCCAGAGTAAACTTGTTCCTCGTTTTTTGTCACAGACAGCGCTGGAACAGGTCCAAAGTAACCTTGCTCCTTGTCTCTGGCACAGACAGCACTGTAACAGGTCCGGGGCAACCTTGTTCCTTTATTTTTATTTCCAACTAAAAGATCGAATTAATATTAAGTATACACTATATTGCATAAATAGTTTCAAGGCACATGTTCTTGCCAATTATTTGACTGCAAGATATGCTACTAAAATTGTTATTTTCTATTATTGATAAAATATATATATTTTTTTTTTGCAAATGCACTGGCAGTCATTTGAAACAATACAAATTTTTCTTGCTCTGTAATTATCATTTCATTCTTTTTACCTGTTAATGATCAATTTCATTTTTTTAGCAAGAATACATGTTATTAAAATAATTTATTCAAAGTGTTACGATATTAAAAAGAATCCATGTAATTATTTACATTTTTTTTAATAATCAAATGTATTGTTTTAGTCAATTCTTAGGTGTATAATTAGGAATGTTTTTGGATGTGTTTCCATAGGCTATGGAAGTTATCATATACCTAGCTATGCTCTTTTGAGAATAATAACTACAAAGAGCATAAAAAAAATTATTTTTTTTCATATTATAATCTATATTACATATTTTTTCCAACACATTTATAGAAACATCATTTACATGAATTTTACGGTTAAAGGTGTCTTCTTTAATGATACTATTTTTCAAAGTCATTGTTACACTTGGTTCAGGGTTTTGTCTGAGTCTTATTGACATGAGGTTCTGTGTGAGCGTTATAGACATTAGGTTTTGTGCAAGTCTTATTGAAACGAGGCTTTGTATCATGTTTTAGAACAATTCATCACTACCTTTTTGGATTTTATGGATAGGATTTTTTTAAGTCGGTTTTAGGTCAATGCTGTTAAATATTACCACCTCAAAACATTCCCCCATTTCAAAACCGAAATAAGATAGTGCTTAGTTTTTTTAGTACGTAGCTAATGGGCCTATGAACTTAGTACAATAAGAATGATACCATTGAAAGGATTTCACTATATCAAAAGAAATATAGAATCTTTAACTATTTCTATCCAACCTTGTTAAGTAAATTCACAAAAAAATACAAAATGTTCCTTGTTTAGTTATAAATGTTTACCTAATATACTCAGAAATCAGCGTTAGATAAACCTCTTACAGAAGAGCCATTACTATATATGAATGATCAAAATATCATTATAAATATGCATTGGCCATCTCTCTTAAAACGGCAACATATTCCAAAATGGCCAACACTTGTAACTTTGGAATATTTACAAATTGGATGCTGCGGGATCGTTTAGTGCAGGGAATTGCGGATGAGACAGTGCAGCACGAAATGCTTTCTAAAAATGAAATGAAGTTAGATGAGGCAATTTCCATGGCAGTAAGTAGCGTAAGCAGCGACACAACATCAACGTGTGATGCGGCCAACTTCGGCAACACCGGTGGGGTACCAAGACAAAGAAGCAGGCCCAATGGAATTACACAGACTATCTAGAAACCACCAGTTTCAACAAAGAGGTGCCAATAATCAACAAAGATTTTCTCCAAGCCAACAAAAGGATCAGCGGTGTGTTATCGTTGTGACAACGAGCATCTAACCTCTAAATGTCCATGGGGGAAGGTGATATGTCGTTTTTGTAAGAAGGTGGGTCACATAGAAAGGGCATGCAGGTCGAAGAGACACAATGACGTCAAACGAAGAGTGCAACACCCACAAACAAACAATTTTGCACCCATGAAACATGCAAGAACAAAATTAGATATGGCATATTAGCTGTTTTCTATGGGATCTGAAACTAAAGACAACCCGCCATTCCACATAAATATGGAACTAAACATCACAAGGAGATCGATTCAGGAGCAGCTCTGACAGTTATCAGCTCAGTAACCTATAAAAAATATGGACCTCTAAACCAAAACTTATGGGTTCCGATATTAAGCTTTTGGGTACCTGGGGAACAAAACGGCCTCTTTGTATCCTGGGTTGGTGTAATGTGGAGGCCACATACAATGGTTTATCTGCTACACTGCCCTTAACAGTAGTGGAAGGAAATGGGACTAGCCTGCTCGGGATTAATTGGTTCAACGAGTTGAGAATTAAAGTGCAAGGAATTCACCATATCACTGATCGTAAGTTTATCGAGACATGGAGAAATTCTCAGCTCTTGAAGATCACAATCTAGGAGAATATGTTGGACCACCAGTTTAATTAAAAGTTGACCCCTCAGTGTAACCTAAGTATCTATGGAGCCGTCCAATACGACTGGCACCGATGTCAATCGGAGATTACAAGGTTAGTTGATGAAGGGATATACAAACCAGTATGATTTTCAAAGTGGACTACACCCCTAGAGATTGTGCCAAAGCGAGATGGATCTCTGCGGTTTTTAAAGGGACTACCGGAGCACAGTTATAAAGCGCTATGCCCTGACAAATACCCTTTACCAACTGCAACTGAAGCTTTTACATGCCTAACAGGTGGAACCATAATTTATAAGCTTGACCTTGCACATGCTTATGCCCAAGTTTAAGTGGATGAAGAATCTTCTAAAATATTGACGGTTAATACGCCAAAAGGCTTGATGCAAGTGACAAGAATGCCTTTGGAATTAGTGCAGCACCGGGGATTTTTTCAAGGGATTATTGAAGGTATATTCACATGTATACCAGGTACAGTAGTACTCCTATATGACATAATTATATCGGGCGGAGATTAAAGAACAGCATAATTCCAGAGTACAGGAAGTACTACAAAGCTTGAGTGATGCAGGCTTGCGGTTAAGGAAGGACACGTGCAGGTTTTGAGTTCCAGCAGTGTCATTTTTAGGTTTTCAGGTAGACGCCCAAGGTATTAACCCCCTACAAGACAAGGTTGAAGCCATCCACAAAGCTCAGTACCTAAGAATAAAACAAAACTTCAGGATTTTTAGGACTTCCCAATTTTTATGAGAGATTCCTGAGCGACAAAGCTACTGTTTTGGAACCCCTACACTGTCTTCTAGATCAGCGTTTCCCAAAAAGGGGTTCCGCGGAACTGGGTTCCGTGAAGGGTCAACGGGGTTCCGAGTTCCTTCCGAGAATTAACTAAAACGTTCGTAGAAAACATTCATAACATAACCTCGCCGCGCCCTCGAGCCACTGTAGGTGTGTATATATAAATATATATAATATATATAATATATATAAATATATTATATATATATAAATATATAATCAAACAGTGTGGGCGAAGCGGGGTGGCGGGGGCGCTGTGCCTGTTGAGACAGCGCATGCGCGGACGTTGCGACCCCGCACCAGTCGAGTCAGTTACCGCGACAAGACTGCAAGTGTTTACGAATAAACTTTACTTTCATATATGGTGTAAAGAGAAGAGATTGCAGTGATAGTTATTCTATTGTTTTAACCCTGGAATTTTCTACGTCCGAAGGTAGGTTTTTGATTATTCGTAGTAGAGCTGTAACGAACCGACCTCTTTACTTCTGTGAAATGAATAGTAGGTTTTAAAAATTATAGGCTGCTACAATAATGTTCCTTTTATAGAGTTTTATTTTGTTCTAACTAATTATTAATTTAATCAGAGTTATTCTTATTTCTACCTAAATATGTAAAATGCAATTATACTAAAATTTTGACCCACATGTGAGTATTTTTTCTATTTGTTATTTTAGTTTATGATAATTGATAATTGGCTCAAAACGGGGCACCTCACAAGGGGCAAAAGTGTTGTATCATGTTCACCAGCAGAGTCTACTGAAAATATTTCAGAAGAAGCTGTTGCTGGTTTTTCTGTAAGAAAGTTATATTTATTATTATCAAAGTCAATCTGTTAATACAGTCTGGCCAATAACTGGTTGGCTTACCTTACACGAATTAATTTCTTAATTTTGGTTTATTAATGTTTATTTTATTTAATGTCTTGGTTGTTTTTTATTAATGGGTATTATTATTGTTGTTGTTGGTTATTATTAATATTTGTTAATTTATTCCAGGGTACGGTAAATACGGAAGACTCTTGTCCTGGGAAAGACCGACAAAGTACACCAACCAACAAAAGGGCTGAACCTCAGGAGAGGACTGCTTCAAAAAATAGGAAATATGACGAATCCTACTTGTCTTTCGGATTTATTCCTGTAGGAATTACTGAAAATCCGGATGGGCAAGCGTTATTTGCAACAAAATTCTGTTTAATAGCTCTTTGGCACCTGCAAAGCTTAAAAGACACCTTGAAACCAATTACCCGAAACTGAAGGATAAAAGCTTATATTTTTTTGAAAGAACAAAGAAGTAAATAAATCTGGCGTGGCTGCTTTACATAGATATATAAAAACAGTTAATGAAAACGCAACAGAAGCATCATTCCGTTAATTTACAGAATTTCTCGTGCTGGAAAACCACACACAATTACAGAAAATTCAATAAAACCATGTATGACAGAAATCATCAGCTGCATACTTGTAGAAGACGCAGTGAAGAAAGTTGCAGCAGTCCAGTGTTCCAACAACATCATATCTGATCTAGTCCATAAGATTTCAGACCATATTGAAGATGAATTAATTTGTAGATTGAAAGACAGTGAGATGTTTGCAATACAACTTGACGAAAGTACAGATGTCGCCGGGTTATCAATACTGCTTGTTTTCTTGAGATACCCCTTCGTAGGATCAATTGAAGAAGATTTGTTACTCTGTGCACCTTTGGAGACAACACAACTGGAGAAGAAATTTTTACAGTCATTGATGGTTACATCAGTAAACACCAGCATATTAATTGGAAAAAATGTATTGACGTGTGTAGCGATGGAGCTGCAGTTATGACTGGCAAAATAAAAGGAACTGTAACAAGAATAAATAATCTTGCACCTAAATGTAGTAGCAGTCACTGCGTTTTAAATCGCTATGCCCTTGTCGCAAAAAAAATATGCCATCCGACTTAAAGAAAGTTCTCGATCAAGCCGTGCAATTGTCAATTACGTTAAATCACAACCACTCCAGTCAAGGCTTTTTAAAAAAGCGTGTGAAGATATAGGAAGTCAGCATCAATCAACAACTATTGCACTAATGAACTATTGCACGATAAGCATTGGTTGATAAAATGGGCTATTTGGCCGATATATTCGATAAACTCGTAATCTGAAAGTCCTTAGAGGAAGAACCAGAACCACGTTTACAGTAAGAGATAAAATATCTTCACTTAAAAACCAACTTGGCTTCTGGATTGAATGTGTTGTTTACACTTTCAAATGTCTTTCTGGAATAAAATGAGTTGCAAATAACCTCAGATGGGAAAAAAAAGCATACAGGACCATTTGATTAACCTTAAAAAAAATCCTTGAAAGAGTATTTCCCGGAGAAGTTACAGGACATCGACTGGGTACAGAATCCATTCGCAAATCATACCAAACCATCGATGCTAACTGTGTCAGAGTATGAGAATTTGATTGACATTAAGTGTTAATGCCTTCTAAAACCAAAATTCGAATCAGAAGATTCTAATTTGAATTACTTTTGGATTGAACTTAAAGATGAATATCCTGCAGTCGTTGAGAAGGTTATTATGGTTCTGCTTTGTTTGTGACTACTTAACGATGCGGGAATGGTTTTTCAGCTTACGCTTACACCAAATAAGTACAAAAACAGACTGGATGCAGCTCTAGATCTTCGCGTTCAATTGTCAGACATTAAGCCTAATTTTAGTGCTATTATAAGTAAATATATGAAAAATGTAATTCTTCACATTAAATGTCTTATAATACTTAGAATAGTTATAATGAAAAATTTATAAATATTCTTTCTTTTCATGTCAAAAATGAAAATATTCAAACTATACTTCAAGGTACAATCACTTTTGTTATTGTCAAAATGGGTTCCGCCAAAAAAATTACGATCAGTTAGGGTTCCGTGGCCAAAAAAAATTGGAAACCTCTGTTCTAGATAAATAAGCACCATGGCAGTGGACTCAAAACCACGAGAGTGCACCCAATAAGGCAAAAGCCATTTTAACATTAGACTTAGTTCTGACGCATTATGATAGAAGTAGATCTTTGAAACTATCTTGTGATGCATCTCCTTATGGGGTTGGAGCAGTCCTCTCCCATATTATGGACAATCGAATGGAAACTCTTGTAGTGTTTTGATCAAGAACACTGTCAAAAGCTGAACGTAACTATTTATTTTATTAGGATAAAAGCTTTTTTTCTTTGGTGGTACTGAAAGATTAACGTGCATATTACAACCGATGGTGTCTTAGAATCAAAGAAATACAGTACTTAAAAAGTCTTTTTGATAGTATATTTCTCGGACACTAAGATGCACGCTGTTTTTAAATAAGTTTAAATGAGAACAAAAAAATCTTGAAATCAAATAAAGTATGTGTTGGTAATCTGTTTTTGTCACTATAAGAAGGTATTTTATATATTATTTTCTTTTATTTGTTTTTTACTGTAAAAGTTAAAGAACTTGGGCTGTTTTCTGATTAATATGAACTTAGAGTTAACCAATTCTTGTACAAATACAAGAAAACTATGATAACATTTTTGCACTTTATGACATTTTCCTATTAACCTAGGATTGGAATTTGCAAAGATATTTGAATATAAACATTAAAAAAATTATTCACCAGGTCTTCATCACCTGTGATCCACTCTTAAGATGAGCGAGGTAAGTTAGGACACTAAACTTTATTCTCATTGCTATATTCCTTTGTTCCTAATTATTTGTCACCCGCCTCGGTGGTGTAGTTGGCTAACGCGCTAGTTTCGTGTTGAGCCAGACTGCCAGGAATGAGAGATAAATGTTTGCATCCCGGTCGGGTGAACTGGGAAGTGGTATTTTCCTAAATGGTTTTTGCACTCACACTCCAGACAAATGTGGATTCAATTCCTCTAAATTCAACCTTCCCGATTCCTAATCCATTAGATAAATAAAATAAATTATTTCTTGACCCACTTGTAATTATACTGTCCATTATGAACAATAATGTGTGGGACAAAAATACTTAGAGCTAAGCTCACTTGAATTTTCCCCGTCATGAGTTACTTATAGTGTGTTGGTTGAGTATAAGCTACTCTTCATGTAAAACCCCTCATCACACACCTAACAATTATTTTGTCTGTTCAATATGGATTAAAACATGTTGACTAAGAGTGGCTTTAATGGAAGTGTTTCTTGTCAAACCCCTCACACTTGTATTATTTATGTCCAGTATGAATTATGTCATGCTTAGTAAATTCATTATGAATGTGGAAATACTTGTCACATACCTTACATTTGAAATTTATCTTTCTAAAATTAATATTAATGTGTCTGGCAAGATTGATCTTTGCATGGAAACACTTATTACAGACATCATATTCATATGTGTTCTGGCCAGTATGAATTAAAGTATGATTTTTAATGTTGTCCTGACAATAAAAATGTGTCTCATACACCTCACACTTTTATTTTTTCTGTTCAGTATGAATCAGAGCATGTTTGTTTAGAGTTCTCTTCACATTTGAAAAGTATCTAGCTAATGAGTCAGCAAAGATTGAGCTTTGAATAGAAATATTTATTACACATTTCACATTTCGAATTTTTTCTGTTCATTTATATACATATTTCTTCTGTTGGATATGCTTGTCACAATCCTTAAACACTATATTTTCTACTAGCAATCCTGCACGTCGCTGCCCGTGATCCACTGTGGTATAAGAATTATATAAGCCCCATGGTGCCAGATTTCATTTTGAAATATCACTGAAACATAATTCTAAACCAGATTAAAATTACTCTTTTCAAAAATTTGTTAAAAATAACTTAATTAAAAAGCTAATAAAAATCTTAAAAATCCAGATATGAGGTGCATTAATGTTAAAAATTTCAGATATCTGTATGCTGTAGATTTGGCTGGGCATTGCACACAAACACACAAACAAAAACACACACAAACACTTTCTTTTATTACTATAGATGTTCAGATTCAAACCTCGATCTCCCCGTCCTCAGCAGTCGAGCTCAAACAAGACAAGCGCGTTAGCCAACTACGCCACCGAGGCGGGTAGGTATCGATGTTGTTGGTAAAGTGAATTATGTAATCAAAATATTTATTATGTATAGGTTATTTAGCTTTTTATTTTTATTCTTGGAGTAATTTTTTTTCTGTTAATGGTACTCAAGAATTATATTCCATTCTACAATCCACGGCGTTTTAGAATAAAAAAAATACTTTAGGCACTTTCAATTGTAAATCTTTTTTGTTGGTGTGTTATTTTGTCAGTATCGGGGAATTTTTTAATGTCAGGGAAATGTAAGGGAATTTAAATACTTTAATAACTGTGAAATTTTTTTAGAACTTCGTCTTTCTAAATGTTCAGGTTATACGCTGAATTCTAATTATCGTACTGGGTTAAGAATTGAGAAGGTTGAAATAAGTACAATGAAAATGGTAAATATAGTTTAATTATAGCTCTAATAACTGATGGTAGAAACACATATGGTGTTGTATATTAAATATTCATCTCAAACTTGTTTTATCTTCATTCAGAATGAATAAGAATGAATAATTAGAATTTCTCGACATTAAACACTTAATACACACATCACATATCTATTATCTTGGTTCTAAATTAATTTAAAAAGGTTTTAATATGTAAACGTCTCGTTTAACACCTACACTTAAAATACCATAAATATGATTAGCACGATAAATACAAGAACTAATATATTCTAGTAATGTGTGGAAGATATTAACTCACAGTGAAATCATATTTCCGAGAAACACCCTAACTTCAGAAGTGCCCCAGATGACTGTTCCTCGAGGTACAGCAAAACGACATCTTACTCGGAGGCCCCACTTTGATGAAGTGGCAGAGCTGATTCTCTGAGTTATCCACACCTTCTATGAGCGTTATTTGTCATTCGGTGGAATTTTGCAAACTCACCTCCCCCCTATATGTCCGGGTGAAAACCCTACTCGAAGACGTCAGTTCTGGTTGATTAAAATATACATCCCTCGTTTCACATGTGTGTTCTATTTTTTATAATTCTATGGAGGAAATACTTGGATGTAAATCTATATAGACGAACAAGCTACAGGTGACTACGATGTGTGAGGCAACGGTCTCTCCACCTCAACGCAATTGAAGCCTCGTCTGAGACCGTATTTGAACGTGAGAATCTGTGTTGGAGTCTTAGTAATCTTTTTTACTATGTCCATATGACAAAGTTTTGATTGTTAGTGTTCTCTTTTTCTATGTCCATATGACATAGTTTTGTTTGTCAGAGTTTCTGACTTGTTTTTCTATGCCCATATGGCGTAGTTTTGAATTATGTGCTTCATGCTCTATTTATCTAGGTCGATATGACATGATGTGGTATATCAATGTGTCTGACTTACACTTTGTTTAGTAACATAATTAGGTCTGTGATTGATACCAGTCCCTATTAATTCCAATAAATGTAACTTTTTTTTAGTGCAAAACGTTTGGGAGTGCTACTAGTTCATAGTAGTGGCCCACTGGGATAGTGGATAGTGTCCGGCCCCCTTCAGGCGCCATTTGTATTAATTAAATATTTGTTGTTTGCACTAGTTATAGTGTGCCCTAGAGAGGGTGGAATATAAATATACTATTGAATGTTTAAGCAATACTATTTAGGAATAGACAAGCCATAGTATATTTAGAGCCTAAATTCCTGGTAGCCAATCATTTACTATTTATAAACTGATACTTCATTACGAGGAAATTAATTTGTGTTACGTAACTCACCATAAATGACATTTGTAGAGCCAGAAGGGCAAAAAAGGGATTCCAAAAATATATCTACATTAATATTTAAAATATTTTATGCCAAGCCGGGCATACCTTTCCTCGTGATCTAACATATTTAAAAAGACAATATATAATGGTAATTCAAAATAAATAATACAAGTCCGAAAGTTAATTTTGAAGTGTACTGGCCGAAAAAGAATTTGTACCCAGCATAGTTTTAATTTAAATAAATAACGCAAGTCCAAAAGATAATTTTGAAGTGCACAGGCCGAAAAAGAATGTATACCTTAGGATCATCCTATCCTAGCGTGTGTGGCGTATGACACGGTTGAATCAAGAAGTACCTTACTAAACAAACAGCACCAGTATATAAACAATATTTTCTGAGAGGAGGGGAACAAACGGGAAACCTAGAACAAAGTAGAGCAAACACACAGAGCAGAGGGAAGTGATATTAATTCATCAAGAATATTCCATATCATTGGAGAGTTGACTAGAGAATCACGTGTTCATCACGAGGTCACATGCGCGTCACTAGCTCCCCATGATCCAATGGGCGGCTCTACGCCCATTACGACACGCCAATTTCTCGTTCAGTTTTACAACAACACTTTGACGTGGATGTAGGGCTCGTGAGGGAAATGAAAGTTCGGTCGATGTGACGTGAGACACAATACGCTGAACGGGGCATTTGGTAAGTAGATTCCTTGTCTAGATTTTGGTGATGCTGAATAGTGTTTATTAGCCCGTTTAATCTTCTTCGCTTGTAACGTTGATGTCAATAAACGTTACAATCTATGACTTTGTAGCATAATCGTTCCAGAATGATCTCTTCTCACTGTATGTATATATATATATATATATATATATATATTATATATAATATATATATATATATGACTTTGTAGCATAATCGTTCCGGAATGATCTATTCTCACTATTTATATATATATATGCTAATTTTATTTTCATATCAGCTTCCGTTCTCAAACAACTTGGAACACTCAACTATATAAATTTTAACTCTGATATTGGACCCCTAATTTTGAAATGTGATTCGATATAATATTTCTTTCATCTAGTACACAATTTCACAAACCCATAATTTTTAAACTTCTGCACTACACAAACTGATGTCACAGGATCGAATAGTGTGCGGATTCTGCTTGCCAGCCTCACACCGTGCAAGACAAGCCTTGTCTATCTAGTAGAGCATAACATAACAAAATGGATGCCCCCCCTTCTTCGGTTGCAGTTTTCTGAAAGTGATTTTGTTGAAATAAACCTACCATTGTACAAAATAGATTTACAGAAGGAAAAAAAAAAAGATTGTTTTGTACACTTTATTCAATCCTTTGATAAAAATATTTGTTTGGGTGAAAATATAATTATGTATTTTAATTTTTTTTTAATTTAATCAACTTCCAGGGCTCCCA